>AP028909.1:2993649-3172878 GCA_036186465.1 Nesidiocoris tenuis
GATACCTCACATGCCCATGTTGCAAATTTCCTTGAAAAGACGAATTTTTTCCCGCTGCAACAGCTGTTTTACTGGCCTTAAAATTAAGGTAGGGTTTTGTCGAGACGTTAGGACCAACTAGATACAGAACCTGATTATGGTGAAAATTTCAAAATTTTACGACAACTCCTTCCCCCTGAAAAACCCTGAACGGCGTACGGCGGACGGACAAAAAATTTTTATTGCAGATTCGGATTCTACACCCTTTGAAACGTAAACCAACAAATTTTCAGGGGGTGTTAAGACAAATTTTTTCCTGACCGATTACAAAGGTTCATTTTCAAGAAAAATGAACCAAAACCAGTGGTGCGTAGATAACACACAATACTTCCATATTTTGAAACGTGAAATTGTGACACAATTTGATCATATTTTGACTGCTTTTAAGGGTGTTTAGCCCAAAAATATCGAAAAATTCACTATCAAAATTTTAAAATTCGCCCAAAATGAAAAAACGCCACATTTTCGGAATGTAAAAAATATCCACATATTCTGCAAGGTAAAACAAAGATTTTAAGACCAAGAACGCTCAAATCGGTTCATTTTTGCGGCTGGAAAAAAATAAAATAGAAAACACTAAAAATGCAAATATATCGGAAGTACTGTGCGTTATTCAAATTCCGATTAAACAGGGTGTTAGGTCTTGCCGAGACAAACATTTCAGTTCAAGAAATTTGAAAAAAGGTTGAGAACGAGGGAGTTATGGCCATTTTTGTAAATGACCACAGACGGACACACAGACACTTGTTCAGGAAGTGATTCTGAGTAAATGTGTATAAGAAAAAGTTTTTTCTGAAGCTCCGTTCCGATTCTCGATTTTAGGACGATTCCAATACTTCCATTTACTCTGTAAATATGGAAGTAAAAACATTCCGTCTCCATAAAACTCGCATGATATGGAGACGAGCACAGCAACGTACGTAGGTACTGTCAATTGCAACCTCGATTTTCGAGGTCCCAATTTCAAGGATGCTCACTTGCTACCTTAAAATTGGAACCTCGAAAATCGAGGTTGCGATTGACAAAACCCAGGTTGCTGTGTTCGTCTCCATACCGAATGTTTTTTTTTTTTTTTTTTTTGAAATTGACCAATGAAATGTGCAAAGGAAGTGCTGGCGCATCGAGCGGCCCCTATGCCTAGGAAGTGTTGTGAATACGGGCCAGAATCTATTCTTAATGGCCAACAAAATAATTGTTAAATTCTCTGGATAATTAAATTAAGAATGCTTAAAGAACCGTTGGTGAAGCTTGTCTCGCTCTCATGTTGCCGAGCGCAACTGGAGTAGTGCGTCACCTTGTTGTTGCAATGGGATAGTGGTCGTAAGTAGATCAATCAACCGTATCTAAGAACCAAGGCCAAATTCTCAAATTTTTCCAATTTTAGTTTTGCTGATTCGTATAATACGACCAAATTTTTTGGATTGAAGATCGGACAAAAGTTTTTGTAGGGTTTCCAACAAGTGGAAAACGAATTTTGAAGCTCTAATAGTTTTCGATTTATTGAGAATTGTGGTCATTTTTAAAAACTCAAAAATGTCTCACTAAAACTGCAGTAAATCCTAAACGGTTGGAGCTACCGCCGTGGCGATGGTCTCATTTGATTCAGCATCGAAAAATCTATAGAAAATGATACCTCACATGGCAATGTTGCAAATTTCCTTAAAAACACGAATTTTTCCCTCTCCAACAGCTGTTTTACTGGCCTTAAAATTGAGGTAGGATTTTGTCGAGAAGTTAGGACCAACTAGAAACGGAACCAGATTTTTGGTGAAAATTTCAAAAAATTTACGAAAACCCCGGACAAAAAACGGCAGACGGCGTACGGAGGACGGACAAACAATTTTTATTGCAGATTCGGATTCTACACCCCTTGAAACGCAAACCAACAAATTTTCAGGGGGAGTTAAAAAAATTTTTTCCTGACTTCCGATTACGAAGGTTCATTTTTACTTCCATATTTACAGAGTAAATGGAAGTATTGTGATCGTCCTAAAATCGAGAATCCGAACGGAGCTTCAGGAAAAACTCTTTCTTATACACATTTACTCAGAATCACTTCCCGAACAAGTGTCTGTGTTTCCGTCTGTCCGTCTGTGGTCATTTACAAAAATGGCCATAGCTCCCTAAATTATCAATCTTTTTTCAAATTTCTTAAACTGGAATGTTTGTCTCGGCAAGACCTAACACCCTGTTTAATCGAATTTTGGATAACTCACAGTACTTCCTATATATATTTGATTTTTAGTGTTTTTTTATATTTTTTTCCGGCCACAAAAATGGACCGATTTGAGCGTTCTTGGTCTTAAAATCTTTGTTTTACCTTTCAGAATATGAGGGTATTTTTTTATATTCCAAAAAATCTAGCGAATTTTTTTTGGCGAATTTTAAAATTTGCATTGTGAATCTTTTTATATTTTTGACCGAAACACCCTTAAAAACAGTCAAAATATGATCAAATTTTTTCAAACATGTACGTTTCAAAATATGGAAGTATTGTGTGTTATCTACGCGCCACTGGTTTAAGAAAAATGAACCAAAATGAATCGGTTCTTTGATTGGGCTTGCTCTGCCTACATGAACAAACATACTTATTACGGAATTCGATCGAAAGTCTCTCGCGCACGGAAAGCGCGTTGGAATGGGAATCAAACGCTGATGAAAAATGTCTGTAAATAAAGTAAAGTAGTTTAAAGTAAACCGCCGTTCCAGGCGTTGGCTTTTCGCTCGATAACCGAAGTTGTCCCGGGCGTGCCCTGCCGCCCTCAAAGAGAGGGTCGGAACTGTTCAGGACATGTCGCTCTAGTCTCACAGCACTTATGTCCTGTGACACACGGCTACTCATTGCCTCACCCCCTTGAGTTGAGAGGGACCGGATCCAACGCGTTGAACCTATTTGGTTAGAATAGGTTCAGAGTTCGTTGAACAAGCCCATCGGGCTTAGCCTGGGATTGTCAGCTCATGCCGAAGAGTTTTTGCCTCGACAGTGGAGCTGGCCGTGAAAATTGAACTCAAGACGCCCTGTCTGTGCCCTCGCAAACACAGAAAGTCACACGCCTTAGCCACCTCGGCCACCCCGACTCCTCATCTGTAAATACCCCCACCTGGATGGCGACGCGTCGTTGAGCGGTTTTTCCAACGACGACTCGCAAAACGCCAACGAGGTTGATTACAGATGTCCAGGGGGAGTATGGAGTCCGATACTTCCTCTCCAATCCAAAGGAGACGACGATGTCTTCCTGTCCAGGCTCTTCAGCGACCAAATTTAAACTAGCGCTCGATATTACTTCGGCGCAGACGGCACGAATCGACGCTATAATAGTTGATTGATAGTCCTCAAAAATGAGCAAATTGGTATACTTGCTAGGCTAGCTGCTGGAATACGTGCCCTCAGCATAGACGCCAGTGGCGGCTCCCGCCCTTAAACCCGGGGGTGCACATAGGCCATAAGATAATAATATTATCTAGATCTATAATATAGATAATAATATATTACATTATGGAACAATCGCGAAGGGAATATGTTATCATAAACAGTCAGTTGGTCTCAGCCAAATATCAATTTCAACTAAGTAAATGCAAATTAATAGTAAAGTTTTGCACACTTTCATGTATCCTTATTATAATCCATTATTATAAAATGAATAAAGTGGATGATCGACCCGTAATACTGCGTAGCTATTGTCAGCGATCAGTAGGTCTCAGATGAGAAAGTAACCTTTTCTTTGCCTAGCTTTCGGCCAACATTTATTTAGGCCTTCATCAGGGCTCGAAAAATAGATTTAAACAAGTTTCCAAAAAATTTTGCTCCTTCCCCCATCCAATCGTTATACAGTTGTTTGACCTAATAGTTAAATATTCAGTTGTCAATGAAAGCAGAGAAAAAAGGTACACTTGGACACCATCAACAACAAAAACGTTTTTGTTGTTGATGGTGTCCAAGTGTACCTTTTTTCTCTGCTTTCATTGACAACTGAATATTTAACTATTAGGTCAAACAACTGTATAACGATTGGATGGGGGAAGGAGCAAAATTTTTTGGAAACTTGTTTAAATCTATTTTTCGAGCCCTGATGAAGGCCTAAATAAATGTTGGCCGAAAGCTAGGCAAAGAAAAGGTTACTTTCTCATCTGAGACCCTACCCCTGATCGCTGACAATAGCTATTATTATAAAATGAACACAAAAAAACGTTCACTAGTGATAACAGAGGAATTTTAAGATGATTACCATTTATCAATTTTCAGAAACCCTATTTTGTAAAAGTTGAAATTGAAGTACCTAAGTATTGTCGGTTGCATTTCCGAGTCGTGGAGCGATTTTTAGCTTTTACCTTCAGTAAAAGTCCTTCCAGTGCAGGTGAGTAGCGGCCGGGTTCCCGGATTGCTATTTTCTCCTCCAAAGTAAACTTGGAAAAAATCAATTGAACTACCTTCACATCACTCATTTTTATTGAACCTCAGAAGAAAACACCGCGATTTTTACTAAATCATATCAGTTTTCGAACTGATAAGATAAGATTACCTCGATTAGACCACATTCGACCGCAGATTCTATCGCATTCGACCGGCGGAGCAGACAGAAAATTTGCACCTGGACGGTACGGTGAGGCATTGGCTGGCTCACTCACACACTTCCAGAAAACACACTACCACTAAGACCTATCTCGTGCATTACTAGTTCGTGCACGAGCCGCCATACAGTATAGCGCTAGTCCTATCCGTCGGTGATCCTGAGGCTTAGCCAATGACGTTGTTGTTGTTTTTCAGAGAGGATTGTGAAGAGTTGAGAATAGTGTGGCAGTGATAATGATTATTAAGGTAGGTCACTGTTTTTTACTTCCATATTTACAGAGTAAATGGAAGTATTGTGATCGTCCTAAAATCGAGAATCGGAACGGAGCTTCAGAAAAAACTTTTTCTTGTACACATTTACTCAGAATCACTTCCTGAACAAGTGTCTGTGTGTCCGTCTGTGGTCATTTACAAAAATGGCCATAACTCCCTCATTTCTCAACCTTTTTTCAAATTTCTTGAACTGAAATGTTTGTCTCGGCAAGACCTAACACCCTGTTTAATCGGAATTTGGATAACGCACAGTACTTCCGAGATATTTGCATTTTTAGTGTTTTCTATTTTTTTTTCCGGCCGCAAAAATGAACCGATTTGAGCGTTCTTGGTCTCAAAATCTTCGTTTTACCTTGCAGAATATGTGGATATTTTTTACATTCCAAAAATGTGGCGTTTTTTCATTTTGGGCGAATTTTAAAATTTTAATACTGAATTTTTTGATATTTTTGACCTAAACACTTTCAAAAGCAGTCAAAATATGATCAAATCGTGTCCCAATTTTACGTTTCAAAATATGGAAGTTCTGTGTGTTATCTACGCACCACTGGTTTTCAGAGAGGATTGTGAAGAGTTGAGAATAGTGTGGCAGTGATGATGATTATTAAGGTAGGTCACTGTTTTTTTCTTTCTCATTTTGGCCAGGGGGTGAACATGCTCCTCTGCTCCTGCCAGGAGCCGCCCCTGATGGACGCAAAAGACAGAATGATCGCACGAGATGGCAAAATGGAGACCGGCGACTTTCGGCGAATGTGCAGTAGGCGTTTTTGCGTTCTTCTCCATTTTCCAGTTGATTCTTGCTCCCGGTACGTTTGAACTGGAGCACTTGTTGACCCGAAATTTGGACGACGCTCGACTTGGAAACTGTGCACTAGGGGAAGTGGGGGTAAGATGGCGAACCTAAGCTTCTAAGATTTTTTCTCGGCTCTGTGAGCAGCCAGGCGAGTTGTAAATGGAACTATTCGTTTTAGTGAGCATCCGAGTACAACATACATTTTTTTTAAGTTTTACATTCAACTGAAAGATGCCAAAAAAATAAATTTTCGGAAAAATGTAAATTTCGCCATCTTACCCACAACGTGGGTAAGATGACGAGTGGCGGGTTAAGACGGCGAATTGACAAAAATTTGAACGGAAATCATACAAACTTTATTCAAAATCGAAATTTAGACAAAGTAGAAGTATAAAATCTTCAATTTGGGGCGCAGAAGTCACATTATACGGCTGATGAGCGGCTTCTTCCTCGTTCCAACCATTATCGGTTTTCAATCGATCCCTGCAAGACAATTAATTATTAAGAGAAACAGTGTGTTTAGAATGGTGTAAAATTGTGATTAGATACTTAATTCACAATCGAAAAGTAATGTGGGGGTAAGATGCCATAACACCAACCTTTCGTCATCTTACCCACACAGAAATTCGTCATCTTACCCCAGCCCACCATATTGTTTCGAAACTGTTTCATCAACATGCAGCTTCAAAGCAAACGACTTCATTTTCCAGTGAAATTGTAGCTTATGAATTGTAGATTCAGAATATTGAAACGTGAAATTTAAATGACTTACCAAAAAATTGTAGTCGCTAAGGAAATGTGGAGCAAAAGTTACATCACACATCTGCGAAATCGAATTTTGTTGTAACTACCATGTTTCGGGACGGGGGTGCGAATGTCCGCCGTTGACTTACGAGTAGGACCACCGAAGGTCACTGGTGACGCTGGAACGGAGTCTCTATTTATTTTCAATCAGGAGAAAATCATAATTCGTCATCTTACCCACCTCGTCATCTTACCCCCCTTTCCCCTAATTCTCTACAGAGCAGCCCAACATAATAAAAACCAGCCCTAACCAGTGGTGCGTAGATAACACACAATACTTCCATAATTTGAAACGTAAAAGTGTGACCCGATTTGATCATATTTTGACTGCTTTTGAGGGTGTTTAGGTCAAAAATATCAAAAAACTCACTATGCAAATGTTAAAACTCGCCCAAAATGGAAAAACGCCCCATTTTCGGAATAATAATAAATGGAAGTATTGGAATCGTCCTCAAATCGAGAATCGGAACGGAGCGTCAGAAAAAACTTTTTCTTATAGGTACACATTTACTCAGAATCACTTCCTGAACAAGTGTCTGTGTGTCCGTTACTTCCGTTACGTCCGTCTGTCCGTCTGTGGTCATTTACAAAAATGGCCATAACTCCCTCATTTCTCAACCTTTTTTCAAATTTCTTGAACTGAAATGTTTGTCTCGGCAAGACCTAACACCCTGTTTAATCGGAATTTGGATAACGCACAGTACTTCGGATATATTTGCATTTTTAGTGTTTTCTATTTTATTTTTTTCCGGCCACAAAAATGAACCGATTTGAGCGTTCTTGGTCTAATAATCTTTGTTTTACCTTGCAGAATATGTGGATATTTTTTATTTTCCAATAATGTATTGTGTTTTTGTTTTGGTCGAATTTTAAAATTTTAGTAGTGAATTTTTTGATATTTTTGACCTGAACATCTTTAAAAGCAGTCAAAATATGATCAAATTGTGTCACATATTTACGTTTCAAAATATGGAAGTATTGTGTGTTATCTACGCTCCACTGGTTGTAAATGACCACAGACGGACAGACGGACTAACGGACATACAGACACTTGTTCAGGAAGCGATTATGAGTAAATGTGTATAAGAAAAAGTTTTTTCTGACGCTCCGTTCCGATTCTCGATTTGAGGACGATTCCAATACTTCCATTTACTCTGTAAATATGGAAGTAAAAATAATACGGAATTAATCGACATCGTTAGGGTTATTAACACTCTGTGCCCGATGGGTTCTCTAGAGATCTTGAGACTACTCCTAGAGCGTATGAGATGTCAGGTCGAGTGCCTACCATTAAATACATAAGCGCTCCGATAATCTGCGGGTAAGGGAAATCGCTTACTTTTGCTTGATTTTCTTCGATCTTCCCATCCTTGACCATTGGCGTGGAAATCGATCGACAACCATTTGTTCAAAATTTTTCTAATATTGTCTTGGTATAGGCTTCTCGGCTGATTTTGATAGTATCTTCCCTCTGCTCTATCTCTAGCCCAACAGGTGGTACGGGCCACTAAGATAGGCTGTGTTGTTTTAATACGTTTCAGCTCAGTTTTGAATCATCATATATTTTTATGACTTGCTTCTGAATTTAATTTCCTAATCATTACTTTTAATGCCGTGGTAGTTCAATAATTTTAAATCACAAATCAATTCTTCGGATCTGTCCTAAGTTCCAATTTCATTATTCAACTTGGAAAAAGGCAAAGATGTACGAGGCAGTTGGTTTAAAATTAACAGTAAAACTAAACTTTCAGGCACGTGCCCACCTTATTTATTCCCTTATTTGTGTGAAATTGAGCAACCTTCACCCAGTCATTCCTTGTTCCAGTGACGAAATGTCTGTTCAAGATGAAGAAAATAGTTTCGAACCAGGGATGTTTTCCTCAGAATCTGAAAACAGTTCGGACGCCGTGCCTCTAGAAAATCTTGTTGAGCTGGTGAAAAAAGATGTAGCTCAGTTAAAGTACACGGATCAGAGTAATGTGGTGCCATCGCAAAGTTTTCTCGATCAGCTGACCGACATTTGTGAAGAAGTAGATGATCCACAGTTGTTTTTTGACGTCCTCAGCGCTCCAGTTGACGATGATGACCCACCTGCTCCAGAGCCCATGGTCCCGAGTCCAGAACCTGCTGCGAAAATTCCACTCTCCAATCCTCTTCCGGTTCCACGTTCCTCTGAAGCCAGCGACCCAGCTCCCTCCCTGTCTGAAGCCTCTCAGCCAGGTTCATCGCATTTTATTTCCCGTCGCACAGCAAGGGAAGTTGCAAAGGAGAGACGGTTGAAAGGAGAAGAGTATATAGGCTTCAGAGGGCTAATTAAGGGCAGCACCAACAGGATCGCGCAAGACTCCCCCCGACCAGCAAGGGAGCTCAAGAGCAGAGGATGTTCTAAGAGATGCGAAAAAGGAAAGACTGTGAACTGCTGCGCAATCTCTGAGGAGGATCGGAAGCAGATTTTCCAGACTTTTTGGAAAAAAATGTCGTGGGATTCGAGAAAAATGTATCTCCGCTCCCTGGTTAGCGTACGCCCAACAAAGATCAAGACAACTTCAAAAGATGCATCAAGAAGACTTTATTCCCGGACCTACCATTTGAAAATAAAGGACGAGCGTGTTCCTGTCTGCAAAAATATGTTCCTCAATACGCTAGGAGTCAAAGATTCCGAGAGCAACTACTGGATTGGAAAATTCACTGAATTTTCAGTCCCAACGTCAAAAACTTCCCAGGACATAATCTGTTCACAAGAACCTTCCACAGAAATCGGAGCAAGTAGGTCAGACAGTGCCAACACTAGTCAAACACGAAGTGCAAGGCTCGCCAGGCGTCGTCATCTGCTAAATTTTCTCTCGTCATTGCCGAAACTTCCCAGCCACTACTGCCGCAAAAACTCGAATCGAAACTACCTACAGCTGGACATCAGAAGTTATGCCAAGCTTTACACGATTTACACCGATCACTGTGAGGCAAAAGGAACCAACCCAGTAAGTATTCGCTTGTTTCTTCAAGAGTGTAAGGCTGCAAACGTCAGCATTTTCATCCCTCGGAAAGATAGATGTGATACTTGCTACAAGTATGAAAGCAAAAATATTTCCGAATTCTTATCAACGCCACATTCAAATGAAGGAGGCAGCAAGGAAATCAAAAGAAGACGACAAGGCCGATGCCTTGAATCAAGATAAACCAGATTTTCATCTAGTTTGTTTTGACCTGATGGCTGTCCAGAACTTGCCGATGGTCTCAGCAGGTATGGCATACTACAAGTTGAAACTGTGCATCCATAATTTCACGATCTATAATATGATCAACCACGAGTCCATGAACTACTGGTTTGATGAGACGGCTTCAGACCTCAGTGCCTCGACCTATGCATCTTGCGTGGTGGACTATCTCTCTGAAAGGCTCGACACAGCATTGCAGCCGATTGTGATTTATTCTGATGGTTGCACCGCACAGAATCGTAATTCGATTCTCTCGAACGCTCTACTTCATTTGGCAGTGTCAAAAAAAGTTTCAATAACTCATAAATATTTGGAACGAGGACACACTCAGCTAGAATGCGACAGCGTGCATAGTGTAATCGAGAGAAAGTTCAAGCACGTTGACATTCATTTACCCAGTCAGCTCGTACAGTTGACTAACTTGGCAAGAGTAAAGCCAAGTCCGTACAATTCCAAACTGGTAGATCACACTTTTTTCAAAGATTTTACCAAAAACATGTTCTATTCCTCAATTCGGCCTGGACGATCATCTGGAGACGCTGTAGTTGTTGACATAAAAGCACTCAAATATTTGCCTACAGGATTCATACAGTACAAACTCCATTTTGAGGATGATTTCAAGGATCTACCCAGGAGACCGGCAGTTATAAGACCCCCAGAAATCTTTAATTTTCCACCTCTTCATGATCATCCTCTGAAAATCCCTTACGACAAGTGGAAGGATCTTCAGGATTTATGTGAGCTTGTTCCCTCGGACTGCCACCATTTTTATCAAAACTTACCTCATGCTACAGAGAGTATCCGACTGAAAAAGCAATGCAACCAAAAGCCATCACGAAAACGAAAATTGTCGGGGTGATAACTTCTAAAGCCAAACAATGCTAGTTTAATTTTTTTCTACCACTTTTTCATTCCAGTTTTTAGTAAGTTTACCGTTCGCGTGGGAATTACCACATTGTTTCCCTCCTTGTAGGAAAATTTACTCCCTGCTATAGTTCCGAATAGGGACTTTCTTTCATTCGCTCGTCTGTCCTGTCCGGAAAATAGGTTAATAAATAAGTTGTCGCCAAACGACATTTTATCTCCTTTCTATTAAAACCCATCAGGTTATGAGCCCTTTTTACTTCCATATTTACAGAGTAAATGGAAGTATTGGAATCGTCCTAAAATCGAGAATCGGAACGGAGCTTCAGAAAAAACTTTTTCTTATACACATTTACTCAGAATCACTTCCCGAACAAGTGTCTGTGTTTCCGTCTGTCCGTCTGTGGTCATTTACAAAAATGGCCATAGCTCCCTAAATTATCAACCTTTTTTCAAATTTCTTGAACTGAAATGTTTGTCTCGGCAAGACCTAACACCCTGTTTAATCAAAATTTGGATAACGCACAGTACTTCCGATATATTTGCATTTTTAGTGTTTTCTATTTTATTTTTTTCCGGCCACAAAAATGAACCGATTTGAGCGTTCTTGGTCTTCAAATCTTCGTTTTACCTTGCAGAATATGTGGATATTTTTTATATGCCGAAAATTTGGCGGTTTTTTATTTTGGGCGAATTTTAAAATTTGAATTGTGAATTTTTTTTATATTTTTGACCTAAACACCCTCAAAAGCAGTCAAAATATGATCAAATTGTGTCAAAATTTTACGTTTCAAAATATGGAAGTATTGTGTGTTATCTGCGCACCACTGGTTATCGCTTCCGCTTGTTAACGGCGCGATTTAGAAAAACTTTTGGTCGGTTTTTTTTTTCGTCGTAATCGCGATCGGCTCTCGGCTCATCGTTGCGCCCGATTTTTCTTTCTCGTCTCTCTCTGCGTCAGAGCTTTCCTCCAATCGAGAGGATGAACAATTCCTCGTCAATTTCAATTGAGAAGCTCGGCGGACGGGAAAACTATGGGTCGTGGAAGATCGCCATGCGGGCGGCACTTCGACTCAAAAAGGTGTGGACGAACGTCGTCGAATTCAAAGCCGACGTGGACCCGTCGACGCCGACTGTGAAAAAGATGAGCAGGCGTTATCGCGGATCTCCTTGGCGATCGACAAGGTGAACTATTCGCATATCGCCAAGGCATCGACTGCCAGGGAGGCGTGGGAGTCTTGCGGCAGCCTTCGAAGACTCAGGACTCTCGCGACGAGTTGCCCTGCTGCGAAATCTCGTAGACGCCCGGCTTGAACTTTTCCCGCCGGCAGAGGAATACCTACTGTAACGAGGTACTCAAAAGTTAAACTCACTCTCGCTCAAAAGTTAAACGATCTCCAATTCGTCGTCGACGATGAGTGGGTAGGTACCCTGCTGCTCGCGGGATTGCCCGGGGAGTATCGCCCGATGATAATGGGACTAGAAAATTCTGGTATTAAAATCTCGGGCGACAACGTCAAGGTCCGAATTGTACCGGACGTCAAACCATCGACGGACGTGGATTCGGCACTCCTCGCGGTACGCCGGAAGAGGAAGCCACATCGACCGCGTCCGGAACAGCAGCGACGAAGCTACTCGGATGGTCGCCCGACTCCACCCAAGCCGAAACACAAGCCCAATCGCCCACCGCCGCCAGCATTTCTTTCGTGTTTCGCCACTTCACTAAGTGACGACAGAAATGCGTGGTACTTGGACAGTGGTGCGTCATCCCTCAAATCATTCCTCAAATCTGTTGAGCGATGTGCGCCCCTGCTCAGAGACCGCCGTTACCGTCGCGGATTGGTCTACTATGGACGTCGCAGGAATCGGCGACACCACGATCCGATCTTCTCTATCGCGTACCTCCAACATCGACGTCGAGGTCCACGACGTACTCCACGTACCGGAGGCGGCAGCAAACCTTCTGTCAATTTCAAAAATTGTTCGGAGGGGGAACACGGTGGAGATTGGAGGCGATGGAGCAAAGATTCGAGACCCGACCCGGCGGATCATCGGAACTGCGCGGTTGGAGAATGGGTTGTATCGGCTCAACACAGCGGACGACGCGTTTCGGTCACCCGCGAATCGGTCACCTTCAGAACAGTCACCAGCGAGCGCTCTTCTTGCGGTTGAGAATGCCGACCTCTGGCATCGACGGACTGGTCACTTTAACATCAACGGCTTGCAACACCTTCGAATCGGTTGTTTGGAAAACCCGAAGGAAACATGTGAGGTCTGCTTACAGGGCAAGCAGTCTAGACCGCCATTTCACCGCAGCCAGAAAAGAAGAGAAAATCTTCTCGACTTGGTGCATGTCGACCTGTGCGGCCCCATGGAAACCATGTCCATCGGTGGCGCCAGGTACTTCTTAACCCTCGTCGACGATCACTCGAGGCACGTCTTCGTCTACATTTTGAAGGAGAAAAGTCAGGTCAAAAAATATTTGGCGGACTTTGAAGCTCTCGTGGAATGCCAAACCGGTCGTAAGATCAAGGCGATCCGGAGCGACAACGGAACGGAGTTCTGCGATTCGGCCGTCTCTCAGCTCTTCACCCAGGCAGGCATCATTCATCAGCGCACGATGAATTATACGCCCCAGCAAATTCTCGGGTGGAGCGAGCCCAGCGAACGCTGGTCGAAAAGGCGAGATCGATGCTCGCCGATGCCAAGCTCGGGAAGGAATTCTGGGCAGAGGCGATCGTTACCGCCTGTTATCTGATGAACAGGTCGCCGTCACGCGCCCTGGGTGAAAGGACTCTGTACGAAGTCTGGCATGGGGAAAAGCCGGATCTATCTCACCTGCGCGTCTTCGGTTGCTCGGCTTGGGCTCACATTCCCAAGCAAAAGAGGAAAAAATTGGATCCCAAGTCTGAGCGGCTGATCTTCTTCGGATACCCAGAGGATCGTCGAGGATACCGCCTATTGGACCCGGTGACTAAACGCGTGACCAATAGTCGCGATGTCCACTTCGTCGAAATTTCGGACAATCCGGAATCGTGTTGGCCGTCCCCGCCGGTGCCGCTGACTCCCGTCGTCCCTTCAGCAAGGAAACCGTCCCTGCCGGTGCCGCTGACGTCAATCGACCCTTCGGCAAGGAACAAAAACGTCGAGTACATCCCTACGCCGTTTTCAACCCCTTCGGCGTCTTCGGGGAAATATCAGCTGACATCCTCAGCACCGTCATCTCCGAACCCGGAGGACGTGCCACTGCCTGTGACCGACGACAGTGGAGAATTTGAGGGATTTGACATGGATGAGTCAACATTGTCCAACGTCGAGAACGTCGATCTCCGCAGACCTTCAAGGCTATGGAAGAAAAAGTTCGGAAATTTGGAACACACTTCCTATCTCGTTCATCAAAGCTGTGATGAAGAGGAGCCAGCTACCTACAAGGAGGGTATTGGAGGAGACAACGCCGCGAAGTGGGATCGAGCGATGGAAGAAGAGCGAAACTCCTTGGTAAAAAGTAACACCTATGGGGTCGTCAATTTACCTCCGGGGAAGAAATCCCTGTCAATGAAATGGGTGTACAAAATCAAGGAAACCGAGGGCGATCGTCGGTACAAAGCCCGTCTTGTTGTCCGCGGATGCACTCAAATTCCAGGACTCGATTTCCAAGAAACGTACTCGCCAGTCGTCAAATACTCGTCTCTGCGTTTCCTCATGTAAATGGCCGCCGTGAAGGATTGGGACATTGATCACCTGGACGTCAAGACAGCATAGGGCTGGGAGTGATTTCACTTCACTGGTGGAAATCACCTATTACCGACATTTCACTGCTACCCCAATCACCTGTTACTGAAAAAACCCCGTTACTAATTTCACTGCCAGAAAATAAAGAAGGAATTTGCCCGCGGGAGATTTTTTTCAGGAGAAATAGAAAAAACGCTGCTAAGTAGATCAGTGGAATGTGCACATTAGTTTTCGGTATATCCGAAGAACTCTGCTAATTTTGCACAGGGGTTCATTTTTTGATTGCAAAGACAAACCTCACGATATATCGGTAATCCTTGAACACAGAATTTAGTTTTTATTATTCTATAATTTCAGTATAAATTTGCATTTTAGATGGGAATTTAGATAGGTAAACGTTTTTCAACCCGGCAAAAAATAATCATCCTCTTCGCTTGATAAATACTTAACTATCTATCTTTTCAAAGCAGCAGATCGTTCAATTCCGTGAAATTCACCATTTAATCTATTCTTAATCACCTTCATAATTAACTGAATAATAATAATAATCAATAAATTCTCTGAATAATGAAATTAAAAATGCCTCAAGAATGCCTCAGAACCATTGTTAAAGCCTGACTCGCTCTCATGTTGCCAAGCGCAACTAGTCGTAGTGTGAGTGCGTCACCTTGTTGGTGTAATAGGCTAGTGGTCGTAAGTAGATCAATCAACCGTATCTAAGAGCCGAGGCCAAATTCTCAAATTTTTCCGATTTTTGTATTGCTGATTTGTGTAATGCGACCAAATTCTTTAAATTGAAGATATCGGGAGGACAGAAGTTTTTGAGGGGATTCTAACGAGTGGAAAAAGATTTTTGTGGCTCTACTCGTTTTTGAGTTATTCAGAATTGTAGAAATTTTAAAAAACTCAAAAATGTCTCACTAAAACTGCAATAACTCCTAAACGGTTAAAGCTACCGGTGTGGCGATGGTCTCATTCGATTCGGCATATAAAAATCTATAGAAAATGATGCCTCACATGCCTATGTTGCAAATTTCCTTAAAACGACGAATTTTTTTCTCACTTCAACAGCTGTTTTACTGGCCTTAAAATTAAGGTAGGGTTCTGTCGAGACGTTAGGACCAACTAGATACGGAACTTGATTTTTGGTAAAAATTTCAAAATTTTTCGATAACTTCTTCCCCCTGAAAAACCCCGGACGGCGTACGGCAGACGGCGTACGGCGGACGGCGTACGGCGGACGGACAAAAAATTTTTATTGCAGATTTGGATTCTACACCCCTTGAAACGTAAACCAACAAATTTTCAGGGGGTGTTAAAAATTTTTTTTTCCTGACCGATTACAAAGGTTCATTTCTTAAGAAAAATGAACCAAAATTGAAAAACAGCTATAATTATCACTGATGAACGCACCACAAGAGACTTGAACACTAGCATTAAAAAGCTCATTACAAGTTTTGAGAAGATAACAATGGTGGAGTTAATTTATAAATACCTACTTCAATTTCATTAGAAACTGGGTGAAAAAAGGATAGGTACCCAACTTGAGATTAGATGAGTTTGAAAATTGTTCAAGCAAAATCCAAAAACGAGACGAGGAGGTGATAGGATCACAGGGGAGTTACAAATAATAAGAATAACAGCCGACTTACAAACGCGCCAGATCACGAATAACAGCCGATAACGACAGGCAACTAGGTGAGCACAACAACAAGGAGGTGACTGGATCACGTAGGTGACTGGATCACGTAGGTGACTGG
This sequence comes from Nesidiocoris tenuis, assembly GCA_036186465.1. Lineage (NCBI taxonomy): Eukaryota > Metazoa > Arthropoda > Insecta > Hemiptera > Miridae > Nesidiocoris > Nesidiocoris tenuis. The sequence goes on from AP028909.1 coordinate 3,009,700, forward strand.
ATCACGTCAGTAACATGGCTGCTACCAAGAACAGGGCACATGACGAATCACGGCATCTGCCAACTAGGTGAGCCGATCACCGATCACTGCAGAGTAACACCCGCGTGAAAACCACTGGGGGTGATTGAGTAACACCCCTGTGATTTTCATACTCTGCAACCCATAGGTGATCGAGAGAGTGATCCAGGGAGGTGGATCCACTGATTTTAGGCAGGTTGTTTTTGTTGCTGATCTCCTTGTTGGCAATTAGGACCCCTTAGGACGTAGTTTGTGATGAAAATCTATTTTTTTCTAGCAGCGTACCTAGTTGTTAGTTGAATCTGATGATTTTGCAAACGTTAAAATATTTATGAAATTAGTTTTTTGAAACTGTAACATGACCTTAGTGTTAAGGCTTTTTTTGCCAGAAAGTGAAGCGATTTGTGCGTTCTTGGTCTTAAAATCTTTGTTTTACCTGTTTTACGTGGGAATTTTTTATATTCTGATAACTTGACGTATTTTGATTTTAGGCAAGTTTTGAAGTTTGGTTAGTGAGTTTCTTGACATTATCGATCCAAACAGCCTACAAAGTAGGCCAAAATTCAGTAAAGGTGAGTCAAAAATTTGCGTATTGAAATATGGAAGTATTGAGTGTTACCTATGCACCACTGGTTACCCCGTGAAACTAACGTAAGAAGGTAGGTCCACAGTTCATTAAAAATCGTTCACTGCAGGTGACAGTGATAATTGTCACCGGTGACTTCACCCTGTTACTGGTGAGTAACAGGAACTTGGTAACAGTTGATTGGAAAATCACCGTTTTTCTCAGCTCTACAACCAGTGGTGTGTAGATAACACACAATACTTCCATATTTTGAAACGTAAAATTGAGACACAATTTGATCATATTTTGACTGCTTTTAAGGGAGGTCATAAATTTCAAACAAATTCACTATTAAAATTTTAAAATTCGCCCAAAATAAAAATACGAAACAATATCGGAATATAAAAAATACCCACATATTCTGCAAGGTAAAACAAAGATTTTAAGACCAAGAACGCTCAAATCGGTTCATTTTTGTGGCCAGAGAAAAATAAAATAGAAAACACAAACAATGCAAATATATCGGAAGTACTGTGCGTAATCCAAATTTCGATTAAACAGGGTGTTAGGTCTTACCGAGACAAACATTTCAGTTCAAGAAATTTGAAAAAAGGTTGAGAATTGAGGGAGTTATGGTCATTTTTGTAAATGACCACAGACAGACTAACGTACACACGGACACACACACACGGACACACAGGCACTTGTTCAGGAAGTGATTCTGAGTAAATGTGTATAAGAAAAAGTTTTTTCTGAAGCTCCGTTCCGATTCTCGATTTTAGGACGATCACAATACTTCCATTCAATCTGTAAATATGGAAGTAAAAATGACCGTAACTCCTTTAATTCTCAACCTTTTTTCAAATTGCCTGAACTGAAATGTTTGTCTCGGCAAGTCCTAACACCCTGTTCAATCGAAATTTGGGTAACGCACAGTACTTCCGATATATTTGCATTTTTAGTGTTTTCTATCTTATTTTTTTCCGGCCACAAAAATGAACCGATTCTAGCGTTCTTGGTCCTAAAATCTTTGTTTTACCTTGCAGAATATGTGGATATTTTTTATATTCCGATTTTGTGGCGTATTTTGATTTTGGGTGAATTACTTCCATATTTACAGAGTAAATGGAAGTATTGTGATCGTCCTAAAATCGAGAATCGGAACGGAGCTTCAGAAAAAACTTTTTCTTATACACATTTACTCAGAATCACTTCCCGAACAAGTGTCTGTGTGTCCGTCTGTGGTCATTTACAAAAATGGCCATAACTCCCTCATTTCTCAACCTTTTTTCAAATTTCTTGAACTGAAATGTTTGTCTCGGAAAGCCCTAACACCCTGTTTAATCGGAATTCGGATAACGCACAGTACTTCCGATATATTTGCATTTTTAGTGTTTTCTATTTTATTTTTTTCCGGCCACAAAAATGGACCGATTTGAGCGTTCTTGGTCTCAAAATCTTCGTTTTACCTTGCAGAATATGTGGATATTTTTTATATTCCAAAAATGCACCGAATTTTTTTTTGGCGAATTTTAAAATTTGCAAAGCGAAATTTTTTGACATTTTTGACCTAAACACCCTTAAAAACAGTCAAAATATGATCAAATTGTGTCTCAATTTTACGTTTCAAAATATGGAAGTATTGTGTGTTATCTACGCACCACTGGTTTTAAAATTTGAATAGTGAATTCTTTGAAATTTTTGACCTAAATACCCTTAAAAGCAGTCAAAGTATGATCAAATTGTGTCTCAATTTTACGTTTCAAAATATGGAAGTATTGTGTGTTATCTACACACCACTGGTTACTTCCATTTTTACAGAGTAAATGGAAGTATTGCAATCGTCCTAGAATCGAAAATCGGAACGGAGCTTCAGAAATAACTTTTACTCATATATAACAATTACTCAGAAATAACAATTACTCAGAATCACTTCCCTACACACCAGAACAATCAGGTTGCTCGTAGAGGGATAACAGAACAGTTGTTGCAAGAACGCTCATGCATTTGCACGAAGGATTTCCGCAGGCTCTTTGGGCGGAAACGATCAACACGGCTGCTTACATTTTGAATCGTTCTGGAGTCTCAAGCATCCCGAATAGATCTCCTCACAAACTCTGGATTGGAAACAAGCCTAACATCAAAAATTTGCGAATCATTGGAAGCGTGTGCTATGCTCATATTCCAAAGCAGCAACGTAAAAAAATTCGCAAAAAGGCTGTTAGAGGCATCTTAATCGGATACGAGAACAACGAAAGATATCGAATTTGGTGCAAAGAAACTAACAAATTGATACGATCAAAAGATGTTGTTTTCGACGAAGCTCCTCTTCCATCAGACTCGAATATTCCATTGAGAAGTCTGTTCGACACAGTTGAAAGTGATGAAGATAGGCAGGTATTACAACCTGAGGAGAATTCAGAACCTGAGGAAAATTTCAGAACCTGTCGAAAATCCAGTCACAACTTCTGACGCTCCTCAAATTTGTGATGAGGAAATTCCAGAAAATCTTCAAGAGATTTCAGAAGAATCAGAATCAGTGGATGCCGGTTGCCAGAATGGGAACAGTTCGAGCCATTCTGAGTATAGCTGCGAACAAGAAGATGTGTTTGCCACAGTTCGACGTCGAAACTGCTTCTCTCAACGGCATAGAAGGTATTTTCCATGGAAGAAGAACCTTTTTTGTTCTTCCATGGTATTTTCATGAACAACCAGAAGGTTACGACGATGGAACGGGAAGGGTATGTCACGTCAAGCGCAGTCTGTATAGTGACATTTCGATACCACCATAGGTATACTCGATACTTGGTATCCAATGAGTATCGAAGTCTTAGTACTGATATCGATATTTTATCAAAACATAAGTACTCGATACCATGGGTATCATTCGATACTTTCTATGGGTGTTTTCCCTTACAAACGTAGAAAGAACGATATCATTTCTCAATAAAATTGGCCCAACCAGAGACCAACTGCAAATTCATTCAAGTAACTTCAATTTTTCTTTCTGCTTGTTTTTATATTCAGACAGCACTCACAAAGGTAAATGAAAATGATGGAAAGTAGTTTGATCTCGAAGTTGACTTTGATCTCGAAGTTGACTTTGAACACGAAGTTGACTTTGATCTCGAAGTTGAATTTGATCTCGAAGTTGAGTTTGAACTCGAAGTTGAGTTTGATCTCGAAGTTGAGTTTGAACTCGAAGTTGACTTTGAACTCGAAGTTGACTTTGATCTCGAAGTTGACTTTGATCTCGAAGTTTACTTTGATCTCGAAGTTGACTTTGATCTCGAAGTTGACTTTGAACTCGAAGTTGACTTTGATCTCGAAGTTGACTTTGATCTCGAAGTTGACTTTGAACACGAAGTTGACTTTGATCTCGAAGTTGAATTTGATCTCGAAGTTGAGTTTGAACTCGAAGTTGAGTTTGATCTCGAAGTTGAGTTTGAACTCGAAGTTGACTTTGAACTCGAAGTTGACTTTGATCTCGAAGTTGACTTTGATCTCGAAGTTTACTTTGATCTCGAAGTTGACTTTGATCTCGAAGTTGACTTTGAACTCGAAGTTGACTTTGATCTCGAAGTTGAATTTGATCTCGAAGTTGAGTTTGAACTCGAAGTTGAATTTGATCTCGAAGTTGAGTTTGAACTCGAAGTTGACTTTGAACTCGAAGTTGACTTTGATCTCGAAGTTTACTTTGATCTCGAAGTTGACTTTGATCTCGAAGTTGACTTTGATCTCGAAGTTGACTTTGATCTCGAAGTTGACTTTGAACTCGAAGTTGACTTTGATCTCGAAGTTGAATTTGATCTCGAAGTTGAGTTTGAACTCGAAGTTGAGTTTGAACTCGAAGTTGACTTTGATCTCGAAGTTGACTTTGATCTCGAAGTTGACTTTGATCTCGAAGTTTACTTTGATCTCGAAGTTGACTTTGATCTCGAAGTTGACTTTGATCTCGAAGTTGACTTTGATCTCGAAGTTGACTTTGAACTCGAAGTTGAATTTGATCTCGAAGTTGAGTTTGAACTCGAAGTTGAGTTTGATCTCGAAGTTGAGTTTGAACTCGAAGTTGACTTTGAACTCGAAGTTGACTTTGAACTCGAAGTTGAATTTGATCTCGAAGTTGAGTTTGAACTCGAAGTTGAATTTGATCTCGAAGTTGAGTTTGAACTCGAAGTTGACTTTGAACTCGAAGTTGACTTTGATCTCGAAGTTTACTTTGATCTCGAAGTTGACTTTGATCTCGAAGTTGACTTTGATCTCGAAGTTGACTTTGATCTCGAAGTTGACTTTGAACTCGAAGTTGACTTTGATCTCGAAGTTGAATTTGATCTCGAAGTTGAGTTTGAACTCGAAGTTGAGTTTGAACTCGAAGTTGACTTTGATCTCGAAGTTGACTTTGATCTCGAAGTTGACTTTGATCTCGAAGTTGACTTTGATCTCGAAGTTTACTTTGATCTCGAAGTTGACTTTGATCTCGAAGTTGACTTTGATCTCGAAGTTGACTTTGATCTCGAAGTTGACTTTGAACTCGAAGTTGAATTTGATCTCGAAGTTGAGTTTGAACTCGAAGTTGAGTTTGATCTCGAAGTTGAGTTTGAACTCGAAGTTGACTTTGAACTCGAAGTTGACTTTGAACTCGAAGTTGACTTTGATCTCGAAGTTGACTTTGATCTCGAAGTTTACTTTGATCTCGAAGTTTACTTCGATCTCGAAGTTGACTTTGATCTCGAAGTTGACTTTGAACTCGAAGTTGACTTTGATCTCGAAGTTGAATTTGATCTAGAATTTGACTTTGATCTCGAAGTTGAGTTTGAACTCGAAGTTGACTTTGAACTCGAAGTTGACTTTGATCTCGAAGTTGACTTTGATCTTGAAGTTGACTTTGATCTCGGAGTTGAGTTTGATCTCGAAGTTGAGTTTGAATACAGAGGTTTTTTCGGTGTTCGACGGAGGGAAAGCAAGTCGACGAGTTGGCAACACTGATCCTGAGTAAATGTGTATTGGAAAAAGTTTTTTTCTGAAGCTCCGTTCCGATTGTCGATTTTAGGACGTTTCCAATGCTTCCTTTTACTCTGTAAATATGGAAGTAAAAAACGGCAAAGTAGATTTCTTCCTGATAAAGGAGATTTTTTCGGGTGATTCATTGACTTTTTCCGATACTGTTTCGATACCTTATAGTATTTACTGATATTGGTAAAATATCGATCCTACGGTATTCGATACGAATATCGGAAGTATCGAAAGCTAAGTATCGATATCAGTAAATATCAGAAGTATCGAAACGTCACTAAGTCTGTATGGTCTGGAACAAGCTCCTCGATTCTTCAACATTCGCTTTGTTCAGTACCTTAAACAAAATCAGAAATTCAAGCAAAGCGATGCTGATCCATGCCTGTTTGTTCAAAAAACAGAATCGAGCATGATCATGATTGCACTATATCGTCGCTCGGCATGCAACACTGATTAACTCGAATTTCTCAACTTTTCAGGAGAGCATAAAAACTGATTATTTCTTGAAATTAACAAATTTTGGGAATTATTTGTTTGTTTTTAGAACCTTGTGGGCATGATTAATCAGGTCAGCGTCAATCTTGCCAGGAAAAAACATTATTTAAAAAAAAGTTGAAGATAATCACTGTTGTCCGGAGATAAAAAAAAGTTGAACGGAGTTGTCCATACTCAATAACATGGTAGTGGTAGAAGTAAAAACGACAATCAGTGAAAATAACTTCTCGGCCATTGTTCGCAATAAAAATTATTTTTGTTTTGCTGAGAAAAAAGAAAACAAAGTGAAAAGAACTTTTTATTCAAACATACCTAAATCTCTTAATGCTCTAAATTAGCATTTATGCTCGAAAATTGAAGAATTGAGCAAATAATTGTAACATAATCAGTCATTTTAGATAACAGCCTTTGGACAAACTAGGAATTTAAGGAAACATTAACCACCTAATATTTCTCATCACAGCTTTTTGTTGCAATATAAATCATAACTACTGACGTATTACAGCTTTCTTTGCAATACTTTGCTTCTTCTTCACAATATTGCCGTGTGACCAGGGCCGTCCAGAGGGGGGGGCAGGGGGGGCAAAATCCCCGGGGCCCGGGGCCCAAGGGGGCCCGGGCCCGCCCGTGGGCCTTTTACGTACTAATATGCAAATTAGAAAAAATGCTTTTATTGAAAAAATTACAAAGATTGAATTTGCTTGCGGTCTTTATTATGAAACTTATACAAATAATACTATGCGATTGGAAAAGGGAATGTGGAAGAAATTATTACTTTGCAACACTTTTAATCAATGAAATTAAGTTGGGCCCTGAAAACAGATGATAACATTGCCCGTGGGCCCGTGGGAGCGCGAAGAGGGATGGTAAGAGTGCGGAAGTTCGCTTCCGGCCGCCGCCACCCGATTCGCAGAAGCGCTGACTTTTGACCTTGGCGCGTCGTCTGTTTGTTTACATCATGACATTTTGATTCAAGTTGAGAAAAGTGTCCCGAGTCACGCTGTTTCCGGTCATTTCTCATTTCCGTAGTCAGTAGTGATTATAGCGTGGGGCAGGTTCAGTATCGAAATTTGCTTAGGTATTTGACAGTTTAACGTAAGTAAAAATGCGTAATAGTGTTAGCATTTTGGTGTGGTAGTTTGTGTAGTGAGAGTGAAGCAATAGACAATAGTCTAAAATTACATAGTAACACATTAAAATGTAACTTTTCGTACTTACATGTTAGGACTAGGAGTAATATAGTTGTTGATAATCCGACGTTTCCGGTAATCCGACACCCTCCCGGCACCATAAGTCAACTGCAGATTACCGAGTAAGTTATCGAGAGTCAACTGCAGTTAAATTAGTAAGCTTGTAGTACTTGACGATCGCTACATTTCCTCTTGATTCAGTGTTTCTTAACGTTCCCTGATTATAATAATTTTATTTTCATTAATAAACAAATTAAGGGTGGGATCTTTTTTACACTAAAAATAATCTACAATCGATCAATTTATATTTTTACAGTGCACAGTCAGTTAACGTAGTACATATTTTTATTATTTTGTATTATTTTAGAATTGGCAATGGAATACTGGCCCTTAACTTAACTAATCTATTTCCTAATGTATGTATTGCACTTAGAATATTCTGTTGTCTACCCGTGTCCGTAGCTCAGGCCGAGAGATCTTTTAGTGTGTTGAGTAGGATTAAGAACTGTTTAAGATCGACTATGGGCCAGCAAAGATTGTCAGATTTAGGATTACTATCCATTGAGTCAAAGCTTGCAAAGACCATTGATTTCAATAACATAATCCAAAACTTTGCTGAAATGAGAGCAAGAAAAGCTGTTCTGTAATAGTTCCATTGTAAATAATTTTAAAATAAAATGTTTAATTTTTAAAACTGTTCTAATGTTCTTCCTTCCAGTATCGATAATATGAGTGTTCCTTCAACATTACATCCCAATTTATAATTATCAGATTTTCGTGAATTTTCATTCAATTGATTTGGGGGGGGGGGGGCCCGGTCGAGTCTTTATCCCCGGGGCCCGGCTTGGCTCTGGACGGCCCTGCGTGTGACAGCTGCAGACTAGTGTTTGTTTTCGTAATCGTTTCGCTTTGCTTAATCGTTTAACAAACCAGTGGTGCGTAGATAACACACAATACTTCCATATTTTGAAACGTACATATTTGAAAAAATTCGATCATAATATGAAAATGTACCGAGTTTTGGTTCATTTTTCTTAAGAAATGAACCTTTGTAATCGGTCAGGAAAAAAATTTTTTCAACACCCCCTGAAAATTTGTTGGTTTACGTTTCAAAGAATGTAGAATCCGAATCTGCAATAAAAATTTTTTGTCCGTCCGCCGTACGCCGTCCGCCGTACGCCGTCTGCCGTACGCCGTCCGCCGTACGCCGTCCGGGGTTTTTCAGGGGGAAGGAGTTGTCGTAAAATTTTGAAATTTTCACCAAAAATCAGGTTCCGTATCTAGTTGGTCCTAACGTCTCGACAGAACCCTACCTTAATTTTAAGGCCTGTAAAACAGCTGTTGAAGTGGGAAAAAATTCGTCTTTTTAAGGAAATTTGCAACATAGGCATGTGAGGTATCATTTTCTATAGATTTCTCGATTCTGAATCGAATGAGACCATCGCCACGGCGGTAGCTCCAACCGTTTAGGATTTATTGCAGTTTTAGTGAGAATTTTTTGAGTTTTCCAAAAGTTTCCCAATTCTTAATAACTCGGAAACCACTAGAGCAACAAAATTTGTTTTCCACTCGTTGGAATCTCCACAAAAACTTCTGTCCACCCGCTATCTTCAATTTAAAGAATTTGGTCGTATTATACAAATCAGCAAAACTAAAATTGGAAAAAGTTGAGAATTTCTCCTTGGTTCTTGGATACGGTTGATTGATCTACTTACGACCACTAGCCTATTACAACAACAAGGTGACGCACTCACACTATGACAGTTGAGCATGGCAACGTGAGATGGAAACTAGCTTTACCAACGGTTCTGAGGCTTTCTTGAGGCATTTTTAATTTAATTATTCGGAGAATTTAGTGATAGTTATTATTATGTAGGCGAATAAGGATACATTAAATGGTGAGTTAAAAAAAATTAAACGATGGGCTGAGTTGATATGATTGGTAGATAGATACCAATCAAGATGGGTAGGTTTCTATCAAGCAAATTGGATGATGTGTCTTTTTTGCCGGGTTGAAAAAAAATCGTTTTTCTAAATCCCCATCTAAAATACAAATATATACTGAAGTTCTAGAATATAGCAACCGAATTCCGTGTTTCAGAAGTACCTATGTACCTATCATAAGGTTTGTCAATCGAAAAATGAACCCCTGTGCAGAATTTGCAGAATTCTTCGGATACACAGAAAACTAATGTGCACATGCCACTGATCTACTTAGCAGCGTTTTTTTTTGGCGAATTTTAAAATTTGCATAGTGAATTTTTTGATATTTTTGATCTAAACACCCTCAAAAATATCAAAAAATTCACTATGCAAATTTTAAGATTCGCCAAAAAAAAACTCGCTACATTTTCGGAATATAAAAAATATCCACATATTCTGCAAGGTAAAACGAAGATTTTGAGACCAAGAACGCTCAAATCGGTCCATTTTCGTGGCCGGAAAAAAATAAAATAGAAAACACTAAAAATGCAAATATATCGGAAGTACTGTGCGTTATCCAAATTCCGATTAAACAGGGTGTTAGGTCTTGCCGAGACAAACATTTCAGTTCAAGAAATTTGAAAAAACGCTGCTAAGTAGATCAGTGGCATGTGCACATTAGTTTTCTGTGTATCCGAAGAGCTCTGCAAATTTTGCACAGGGGTTCATTTTTCGATTGCAAAGACAAACCTAGGGATACTTATATAGGTAGGTACTCCTTAAAAACGGTATTTAGTTGTTATTATTCAAGAATTTAAGCATAAATTTGTATTTTAGATGGGATTTAAAAATACTTTTTTCACAATTTCACCATTCAATCTATTCTTATTCGCCTACATAATTAAAAGAATAGGTATAACAATTAAATTCGCTGAATAATGAAATTAAAAATGCCTCAAGAATGCCTCAGAACCATTGTTAGAGCTTGTCTCGCTCTCATGTTGCCAAGCGCAACTGGTCTAGTGTGAGTGCGTCACCTTGTTGTTGTAATAGGCTAGTGGGTCGTAAGTAGATCAATCAACCGTATCTAAGAGCCGAGGCCAAATTCTCAAATTTTTCCGATTTTTATTTTGCTGATTTGTGTAATGCGACCAGATTCTTTAAATTGAAGATATCGGGAGGACAGAAGTTTTTGTGGGCATTCCAACGAGTGGAAAACGATTTTTGTGGCTCTAGTCGTTTTCGAGTTATTAAGAATTGTAAAAATTTTAAAAAATTCAAAAATGTCTCACAAAAACTGCAATAACTCCTAAACGGTTGAAGCTATCGGCGTGGCGATGGTCTCATTCGATTCGGCGTATAAAAATCTATAGAAAATGATGCCTCACATGCCTATGTTGCTTTTTTCCTGAAAAGCACGAATTTTTTCCCGCTTCAACAGCTGTTTTACTGGCCTTAAAATTAAGGTAGGGTTCTGTCGAGACGTTAGGACCAACTAGATACGGAACTTGATTTTTGGTAAAAATTTCAAAATTTTTCGATTACTCCTTCCCCCTGAAAAACCCCGGACGGCGGACGGCGTACGGCGGACGGACAAAAAATTTTTATTGCAGATTCGGATTCTACACCCCTTGAAACGTAAACCAACAAATTTTCAGGGGGTGTTAAAAAAAATTTTTCCCGACCGATTACAAAGGTTCATTTCTTAAGAAAAATGAACCAAACGGTTGAGAATTGAGGGAGCAATGGCCATTTTTGTAAATGACCACAGACGGACACACAGACACTTGTTTAGGAAGTGATTCTGAGTAAATGTGTATAAAAAAAAAGTTTTTTCTGAAGCTCCGTTCCGATTCTCGATTTTAGGACGATCACAATACTTCCATTTACTCTGTAAATATGGAAGTAAAAATTCACTATTAAAATTTTAAATTCGCCCAAACTAAAAATACAATACATTATTGGATTATAAAAAATATCCACATAATAATAATATTATTTATCAAGGTAAAACAAAGATTTTAAGACCAAGAACGCTCAAAGCGGGTCATTTTTGTGGCCGGAAAAAAAAAATAAAATAGAAAACAATAATAATTGAATATATCGGAAGTACTGTTCGTTATCCAAATTCAATAGTGAATTTCCTGATGTTTTTGACGTAAACTCCATTAAAAGCAGTCAAAATATGTTCAAATTATGTCACTATTTTACTTTTCAAAATATGGAAGTATTGTGTGTTATCTACGCACTACTGGTTTCTCTCGAATTAAGCTGAATACCTACCCGCCACTTTTCATGTAATATATTATGCATATGTAACATATTATGCAGCTCCGTAATTTGGTATTGTCCGGTAGCTGTGCAGCACGAGAGATCACCTCGGACTGGAGTGAACAGTAGTGAAATTCTGCAACCTGCGCCTGAGCTTCCGTTGTTATACTCCACGCGGTACCTATCGACATTTCAGTTCATACCGACCCACCACGGTAAGGAACCGGGAAAATCATTGAACTTTTGGAGAAGCTGCAAACATTAATTTCCAAACCAAGGGAACCACCCCGTTTCAGTTAATCGATGTTTCAGTAAAATTTCCATATTTACGAAGTAAATTTAAGCATTGTAATTGCCCTAAAAGCAAAAACGCTGCTAAGTAGATTAGTGACATAGGTACATTATTTGTCTGGGTACCACAGAAAATAAAGTTCAAATAGTTGGATTAGGTAGGTTTATCATCATAATATAGGAGTCAAAATTTGTATACAAATAGATAAATGTGCCAAAAAAATTGTTATCAGAATCTTGGTAGGTATTAACATTTTGACCAATAGATGAAAATTAGATAGATGCTTTTATTCGCCGATACAAATCCATTTGTGGAGTAATGGCGAATTCAATGATGCTTGAATGGTACGTTTTCACCATGATGATTATGATGAGGTATAAGGGGGAAAAAACGCTGCTAAGTAGATCAGTGGCATGTGCACATTAGTTTTCTGTGTATCCGAAGAATTCTGCAAATTCTGCACAGGGGTTCATTTTTTGATTGAAAAGACAAACCTTATGATATGAAGGTACTTCTGAAACACGGAATTTGGTTGCTTTTACTCTAGAACTTCAGTATACATTTGTATTTTAGATGGGGATTTAGAAAAACTTTTGGTTCATTTTTCTTAAGAAATGAACCTTTGTAATCGGTCAGGAAAAAAGTTTTTTTAACACCCCCTGAAAATTTGTTGGTTTACGTTTCAAAGGGTGTAGAATCCGAATCTGCAATAAAAATTTTTTGTCCGTCCGCCGTACGCCGTCCGGGGTTTTTCAGGGGGAAGGAGTTATCGAAAAATTTTGAAATTTTTACCAAAAATCAAGTTCCGTATCTAGTTGGTCCTAACTTCTCGACAGAACCCTACCTTAATTTTAAGGACAGTAAAACAGCTGTTGAAGTGGTAAAAAATTCGTCGTTTTAAGGAAATTTGCAACATAGGCATGTGAGGTATCATTTTCTATAGATTTTTTGATGCTGAAACGAATGAGACCATCGCCACGGCGGTAGCTCCAACCGTTTAGGATTTATTGCAGTTTTAGTGAGACATATTTGAGTTTTTAAAACTTTAATAAAAAATTTAAAAGGAATTCGTTTGAATTGGAAAAGATCCCCACAAGCTTCGAAAGCAGTGTATGGACGGTCATTAGCAGGAATAGGAATCTGGTGGTAGGCGCTCCTCAAATCGATCATCCTATATATAGGATGATCGATTTGAGGAGCGCCTACCACCAGATTCCTATTCCTGCTAATGACCGTATATTATACCAAGTATATATACTTGATAGCGAGCGACTTTGTTTACGATATCGTCTATCCTTGGGAGCGGATAAGCATCTAATAAAGTGAATTTATTGATTGTCCTTGAGTAATCGATCACCATCCTGCGACGATGGTTTTCGCTTGACGTTACCAATACCTGAGCCCTCCAAGGGGATTTACATTTTTCAATTACCCCATCCTTGAGAAGTTTTTGAATTTCAGTTTCGATGAATTTTTGATCGTTGTCAGAATATTGCCTAGATTTGATTGCGATTGGTTTGCAGTCAGGAGTCAGGTTGGAAAAGAGTAAAGCTGGTTTCACCCTGGCTTCGGCAACGCCACAGATGCGTAAAGGAGCTTTGATCCCACCAAAATCAAACTGCACAGTTGAATGCTTTTGGAGGACGTCTCGACCAATGATAATATCCGTACAAAGATTGTTGAGGACTGAGAGAGTTACTTCAGGATAGTCCTAGGACACGACTATGAAAATATGAACGAATATGAAAACTCGTAGTGCAAGTATCAATCGTGCTAACTTGGTGATGAGCGGAAGCTAAGCCGACGATTTCGGGTTTCTTATTGATGGGGAGACTCAGGTTTCGAGCAAGTTTTTCGTTAATGAGACTAATACTGCTGCCAGAGTCTAGCATGGCAACGACTGATTTGCCTTTGATGCTAACAGTAGTAGTGTTATGTATCTCAATTCAATTCAATCGATACGCCGAATCGATATCAAATCACTTAATCAATCCAGAGGATTATCTCATTATCATTTTCGGTAACCTGAATTAAGCCAGGGAATTATTAAGGAAATACACAGAGTGGCTACACCACATGTTATTTAATACATCCTACAACATACATAAAATTGGCGCAGTCGGTTTAAATTCGGATCTACATTCCATTAATTACGGTTGTGGCAAGATTACGTGCGGTTTGAAGTGAACTCTACCCGATTATTGCACCTCCGTCGTCTAAAAATAGCTTATCGCCGATCACTACACGATGGCTACAGCTTCAACTTCAACTAATGCTGACTTAACTCGAATGGTCGGAGAGCTTTTACAAGCTATTCGGCTGCAGTCAGCCTCAGCAAACGGAGGAGAAAACCGAGGCATTTCTGGAATATCGTTTGATAAATATGACGAATCGGTCGAAGATTTCGACACCTACATGGAACGTCTAACAGCGTTTTTCGATACTCAGAGTGTTCCAGAAGCTCGTAAAGTCTCGTGTTTCGTATCTCTAATCGGGCCCAAATTATTTACACTTCTAAAAAATTTATTGTATCCAGTGGAGTATTCTTCAAAAACGTTCGACGAACTGAAGGCTATTTTGAAGGATCATCTGTGCCCACCTCCATTAATCATCCCATCTCGTCACGCTTTTCTCAATCGAAAACAACATGAAGGTGAATCAGTATCTATGTACATGGCTGAATTACGAAAATTAGCAACCCCATGCAAATACGACCATACGATGTTGAATATAATGCTGAGGGACGTATTTGTTAGTGGACTAAGAGCCAAGAGTATTTTAGATCGATTATTTGAGGAGGATGACATTTCCTTGAGTAAAACTATAAAGCTAGCATTGGCTATAGAAAAAGCTACATGTGGCACAAATGAAATTCTCCACACAGAAAACCCCACAGTAAATCGAGTGGGTAATTACAAAAAGTCATCGGCTAAATACAGAAAGTCGTCGTCCACACCATCCTACAAGCCATCGCCTACGCAGGCTAAATACAGAAACCAGTCGACTACCTTTAAGCAGCCTCCTAACATAAAAATTCGTTGCCTACGGTGCGGAAAATTCACGCATTCCGCGAAAGAGTGCACAGCTCGAAATTTACACTGCACATTTTGCAATGCACCGCGCCATGTGGCAGAGGTCTGCTTGAAGAAAAAATTTGCTCGAGATGTGAGGAACGTCGCAGAAGAGGGAGAAGAGGAAGAAATCCTACCAATTTATGCTGTACAAGACAGTCAAGGTAATCAGCGATTTCCGCCGATCTTGGTACCTGTAGACGTCAATGGGATACGCATTTCCTTTGAAGTTGATACAGGCTCTCCTGTCACTATCATATCAGAGAAGGTTTTCAAAACCATACCTAAATTGTCACAAGGAATCCTACACCCAACGACAAGCACCTTCAAGGACTACAACAGCAAGATTATCACACCTATGGGCGAAGCAGTGGTCCGAGTGACTCATAATGATTTAACCCGTCATCTCAAGCTATACGTGATGAAGGGCAATTATGCTTCGATCATGGGCCGGTCATGGACGGAAAATCTTCGCATTTTGTCGATAACAAAGTCGGTAAACAATGTCACACAATGCAAACAAAATTTCAAGATCGATGAATTGCTCGAGAAATTTTCGCCATTGTTTTCAGACGTGGTCAAGGCTGTAAAAAATTACACATATTCCGTCGAACTGAAAGATGACGCTCAGCCCGTCTTCAAACGGCCGAGACCAGTTGCCCTTACGTTATTGTCTGGCGTCGAACGCGAACTACAGCGACTGGAAAATGATGGAGTCATCAGCAAAACTACATTCAGCGATTGGGCTACACCCATCGTCCCCGTTCGGAAACCTAACGGAGACATCCGCATATGCGCGGACTACAGCGATACTGTCAACCCAGTGCTGAAAGTCCCGCAATATCCGTTTCCCGGTTACGAAGAAATTTCATCGCGACTCAACGGTGGACAAGCGTTCACAACCCTCGACGTGACTACAGCGTTTCTACACATACCGGTCACCGAAGAATCTTCAAACGTCCTGTGCATCAACACTCACAAAGGCCTCTACAAGGTCCATAGATTGCTGTACGGTATAAGCTCAGCTCCGGCAGTATGGCAAAAATATATTGAAAGTGTCATCAAGGACGTGGACGGAGTCGTGATTGTACACGACGACATCATCGTCACCGGCAAAAGCGAAGCCGAACATCTACAGAGGCTGGAGCTAGTATTCACACGTCTTTCACACCATGGCATTCAACTTAACAAAACAAAATGCAGATTCTTACAGGAACAAGTTAAATTTTTGGGCCATTTGATCAGTTCTCAAGGAATCAAGAAAACAACTGACAAAGTTGACGCTATAATCAAATGTGAAGCCCCAAAAAATCCGCGAGAGGTTTTATCATTCCTTGGTATGGTAAAATTCTATGCAAAATTCTGCAATGGGTTGTCGACGATCGCCGAACCACTAAACGACTTGACTCGCTCAAACGTTCCATTCGTATGGACGAAGAAACATCAAGTGGCGTTCGAAAAAATTAAGGATGAGATTGCCTCAGATCGGATTCTCATGCACTACAGCCCCGATTTGCCCCTCACCTTGTCTGTTGATGCGTCACCCGTCGGACTTGGCGCTGTTCTTGCACACCGCATCGGAAAAAATGAATATCCGTTAGCATTCGCCTCGAGAACACTACGACCAGCTGAGAAGAATTACTCTCAAATAGACAAGGAGGCACTGGCAATTCGATGGGGCGTCGAGAAATTCTACAATTACGTCTATGGCAGGCTGTTCATTCTTATCACCGATCATCGACCCCTACTACACATTTTTGGGAAAAAGCGAAAACTTCCTTCGCACACTGCTACACGCCTTCTGCACTACGCCATCTACCTACAAATGTTTGAATTCGACATCGAGTATCGGAAATCGGAACAGCACGGAAATGCAGACTTTCTTTCGCGACTTCCATTGAATTCCCAACAACTCGACCGAGAAGACCAGCCATCGATTGATGATATCACGGTTTTTCACCTGGAGCAGATCAATACCCTGCCAACCCTTCCACAAGACATCCGAAAAGCTACACTTGAAGACCCAGAAACCAGAGAAATTTACAAAAAATTAGAAATTGGGGACACTCATGGGCCGAACGACTACCAATTCTCCCTACAAGCAGGGTGCATCTTCAACGGAATAAGGGTCTACATCCCTAAATCGCTCAGGCCTAGAATCCTACAAGACCTACATGAGGGCCACATGGGTATTGTGAAGATGAAAGCGTTAGCTCGTTCGGTTGTCTATTGGCCCCGCATCGATCATGACATTGAAGAACTCTGCCGCAATTGTGCAGAATGCCTTTCTACACATCGCCAGCCCAAGAAAGTTGAAAAACATTTTTGGGAGTACCCAGCTTACGCTTGGGAACGCATACATGTCGACTTCGCAGGACCCTTTATGGGGCATCAGTTCTTCCTTGTAGTCGACTCGCATTCCAAATGGCTTGAGGCATTCGTTGTGCCATCTACGTCTTCAGACACCGCTATTTCAATTCTCGAGACGCTATTTTCACGCTATGGATTCCCCCGGACGTTAGTGTCTGACAACGGAACTGCTTTCACAAGCTTGAAATTTCAAAATTTCATGAAAAAATACGCTGTGAAGCACATTAAAACAGCTCCGTTCCATCCAGCTTCCAATGGCCAGGCTGAGAGGTACGTTTTTACCCTAAAGCAAGCATTGAGAGCTATGAAAAACTACGCGGGTGGACTGCAACATCGTCTGAACGTCTTCCTGATGGCATATCGTCGAACTCCGAACATCACTACGGGAGAGTCTCCGTCAAAACGGTTCCTACAGCGAGAGATCCGTTCCAAGTTGGACATCTTGAAGCCCGACGTCGTCAGAGATGTGGCAGACCAATTACGCAAGTCGCAAGTCTCCTTCATGGACAGGTCATTCAATGTTGGCGATCCAGTTGCTGTCCGCGACTACAGGACACCAGACCAGAAATGGGCATTCGGAACCGTCGTAAGTAAGGATGGAACACTCCACTACACTATCCTCGTGAATGGACAGACCTGGAGAAGACATGTCGACCAAATCCGAAAACGAGGCTCACTGGTTCTTCCCAGTCAGCCGCCAAGAGGCGAAGATACCGTGGCAGTAACAGGCGAAGACATCGGTCAAGACTTGGCACCAATTCAAGCAAGTGTACCAAGCCCGGTAGAAAGTCTACTACCCAGTCGACCATCCATTCGTCGCCAATCAGGTATCCACATTCAGGCTCCGGAAGATCGTAGAATGTCTACCGGACCCAGACTCCAGCAGGCTGAACCCTCACGTGCAGTTGAAGAGGACACTGCACCCCTTCGCAGATCTGCCAGAGTCAGAAAGCCCGTCGAGCGACTTCAGCTATGATTATATTAAGCTATAATATCTTAGGGCACAAGACTGTTGCTTTATTTTTCACTAAATACCTAATTTTCCAATGCTTTAGTTTTCCATAAAAATTGAGTTTTTTTTTCAAAGGAGAAGTGATGTTATGTATCTCAATTCAATTCAATCGATACGCCGAATCGATATCAAATCACTTAATCAATCCAGAGGATTATCTCATTATCATTTTCGGTAACCTGAATTAAGCCAGGGAATTATTAAGGAAATACACAGAGTGGCTACACCACATGTTATTTAATACATCCTACAACATACATAAAAAGTAGTTACTTTGGATTGCAGAGTATTGGATATTTGGCATGAAGTTAAAGACACTAATAAAGAAGCGGATACTTTACCGGAAGTTTTGCTTGAGGAATGAGTCGACTTACAGACCTTCGCGAAATGGCCAGTTTTACCGCACGATCCACAAGTGGCGTCTTTAGCCGGACATTTGGACCGAGGATGGCGAGTTGAGCCGCAAAACCAACACTTAGCGTTAGTTGCAGCTACAGTACTATGTAGATTGTTTTCATTTTCATTCTTAGGTTCACGATTGGTTTCAAAACCTGGAGCTGCGTTTATAGTAGGTATTAGACGGATCCTCAAAATAACGAATGATGCTGAGCCTGTTCAAGCTAACGGGCTTGAGTGTAAGCGTTTGCTAGGGTTAGAGTGCAGTTTTCTAGCAGTCGTTGTCGAATGGAAGGGCTAGATAAGCCACTGATGAATGAATCGCGAATACAATCGTCACGATTGGCATCGGCGCTGACGGCCTTGAACTGACAATCGCTACTGAGGAGCTTCAGAGCCTCAAGGTGCTTATCAACCGACTCGTTTGGTTGTTGACGCCTGCAAGACAGTTGGTGCCGGGCAAAAACCTCGTTTACGGGCTTTACGTAAAGGTTTTTGAGAATTGTAATCGCATTATTGTAGCATTCACAATCACTTACATGCTCAAAGACCGCATTAGGTTTATAATTTACGAGGAGCCTCCATTTGTCATCTTCGCTTGCTTTTGCTTCTCGTATGAAGTTTTCGAAGGTATGAAGCCAGTGCTTCCAGTTCCTTGAAGCGGTAGGAGAATCAGGGTCCGAATCGAGCACTTGCGGTTTGAGTAGTCTATCCATTTAATTTTGTTCAATAAATTGAAGTATAAAGAAGCATTAGAACCTATCGAATTAGGCTTTATTGAACAAAATCTAAGCATGAAATGAAATTGGGAATGTTTGTAGAACGACGGGTAAACAGTTCATTGAATAGTAACTGAAATCATATGATTTTGATCACCACATAGGCCCTGAAGAAGGCAATAAATTTGCCGAAAGCTCGTCGAAGGAGACGATGTTTTTCTGTATGACCCTAGCCCTGATCGCGTGACTACAACATTAATACGGGTCGATCATTCATCATCAACGAAAACAATCTCAGTTTGTTTACAGTTTTCGAACTGCTTAGGACGAGATGAAGCAACATGGAGGGTGGCTGGGTGATTGCCAACAGGTTGATCACCACGATCAGGCTTACCCTCGCACGCGAAAAATACGTACTGGAATTCCGGATCATTATCGTATTCTTCCGTTGTCACATTGGCACAAGCTCTCCGATGGGGACACTGCGAACGCAGGTGTGCTCGTGATCCACACGTCCAACACTTTCCTCTTGCATTCCGGCCCTTCTCCACGGGAGAGAATCCTCGGCCACGGTTGGCAACACTGCGACTGGGACCTGTTGCTGTTCGACGATGCTGGGGAGATCCGAATCCAAAATGGCCATCTCCAGATTCACGAAAATTTCCGAAATTACTGTTCGAATTCCGATTGACGATTCGACGACGACCGATGCCACTAAATGCATTTCCCGAATCGAAATTCCGATCATTTTCACTTGATTCGACCTTTTTCAAACGTTCCTCCTCCGCCAGTGGCCGATTTCTCACGAAATCGCACGAAACACCTTCGGGGTTTGTGTGAAGAATTATAATATAATTGATATTATCAATCGATGTAATGACGGCCGAAAATTCTCTTGGCATTGCCGATAATGTGCAAAGCTGAGTGATGTACTCCTTCTTGTCGATCACGCTTCTCACGCTTTTCAGATCCGAAATAAATTTATCGAACTCGACAAGAAAATCATTTAACGATGAACCACGGGAATACGACATATTCCGTAGCTTTTTCTGCAGATTCACGGCAGACGTGATGCCTTTCTGCACGTAGGTACCTTCAAGAGTTTGCAACATTTCTCTAGCTGTGTTCAACGGCATTAGGAGGTCGAGTCTGCAACGCACTGAACGATTAGGTCACGTGCATGGGAATCTTCATCGAGCCAAAATCCGCGAGCGCCGGATCGGTAGGTTTATCCGTATTTAAAACTCGTAGAAACTTATTTCGTTCTAGCATACGATCCACTCGGTAACGCCAATTACTAAAGTTCGAACCATCGAACGGAACTATATTCACGCGCGACGTGGACATGGTGCCTGTAATGTAGGAACTCGTTACGTTGAGATCTTCTGGAAAATGGGCGAATCAGCGAGTCTTGAGGACAGATAGTTAGTTATATTGACACATAACCGATGGTACAAAAATGACCGAATTTTTACAGGTGAAAAAAGGACTATACAACAGCAGCGTAATAAACATTAAGCACACAGATCCGGGGAGAGGGCGCGACAGATGGGCCAATTCACCGAGGTCAGGGTTGCCCCAACGTCCCCAACATCCTCCCACCTTGATTTAAATGCCTCATTTAAATCAAACTCAGAGAAATTTACAAAAGAATGAAGAGAACAAATTACAGCACAACTATGCTCAAGGGACAATTAGACACAAGAAAAATACAGAAATTTAACGAAATCGCACAGGTAAATTAACTTTCCGACCACATCTGGTTTTAGCAGCGCAGATCTTTCCAGGCGAGTCTTGAGAACTTGCTCCTCTGGCTGCTGCAACATCAGCTCGACGAACTTGACCAGGGGAGTCAGGCAAAACTCCTCCAGCTGTTGGAACAGTCTCGTCAAGCGGCGTATCGTCTCTGAGGTCAACATCATCGTATGTGTCGTCAGCAAACGTTGAGAGCTCGAGAGGAAAGATCCTCTGGATAGGACGGGTCAGCTTTCCATCAGCAGTTCTGACTTGAACGACGCGAACTTCGCCATCTCGGCCAGTGATGACATCTTCAATGACTCCGAGTGGCCAATCCAAGCGCTTGGCTGCTTCACTTCCAATGAGAACCAATTCGCCAACCTTAGGTCTTCACGTATTCTTGAAAGTTGAAGTCTATACCTAATATACCTATGAAGAGTTTTCCTCCAAAACTGCATTCATCCACTTTCGAGTTTTGTCGATATCGATTTCGTTTTTACTTCCATATTTACAGAGTAAATGGAAGTATTGTGATCGTCCTAAAATCGAGAATCGGAACGGAGCTTCAGAAAAAACTTTTTCTTATACACATTTACTCAGAATCACTTCCCGAACAAGTGTCTGTGTGTCCGTCTGTCCGTCTGTGGTCATTTACAAAAATGGCCATAACTCCCTCATTTTTCAACCTTTTTTCAAATTTCTTGAACTGAAATGTTCGTCTCGGCAAGACCTAACACCCTGTTTAATCGAAATTTGGATAACGCACAGTACTTCCGATTTATTTGCATTTTTAGTGTTTTCTATTTTATGTTTTTCCGGCCACAAAATGGACCGATTTGAGCGTTCTTGGTCTCAAAATCTTTGTTTTACCTTGCAGAATACGTGGATATTTTTTATATTCTGAAAATGTGGCGTTTTTTCATTTTGGGCGAATTTTAAAATTTGCATAGTGAGTTTTTTGATATTATTGACCTAAACCCCCTTAAAAGCAGTCAAAATATGATAAAATTGTGTCACAATTTTACGTTCCAAAATATGGAAGTATTGTGTGTCATCTACGCACCACTGGTTGTAAATGACCACAGACGGACAGACTGACAGACGGACACAGAGACACTTGTTCAGGAAGTGATTCTGAGTAAATAAGTATAAGAAAAAGTTTTCCCTTAAGCTCCGTTCCAATTCTCGATTTTAGGACGGTTCCAATACTTCCATTTACTCTGTAAATATGGAAGTAACAATGGCTATAGCTCCCTCAATTCTCAACCTTTTTTCAAATTTCTTGGACTGAAATGTTTGTCTCGGCAAGACCTAACACCCTGTTTAATCGGAATTTTAATTGCTCACAGTACTTCCGATATATTTGCATTTGTAGTGTTTTCTATTTTATTCTTTTCCGGCCACAAAAATGGACCGATTTGTGCGTTAATGTATCTAGTTTTTTTTCGGCGAATTTTAAAATTTGGATAGTGAATTTTTTGGTATTTTGACCTAAACACCCTTAAAAACAGTCAAAATATGATCAAATTTTTTCAAATATGTTCGTTTCAAAATATGGAAGTATTGTGTGTTATCTGCGCACCACTGGTTGTAAATGACCACAGACGGACACACGTTCGGGAAGTGATTCTGAGTAAATGTGTACAAGAAAAAGTTTTTTCTGAAGCTCCGTTCAGATTCTCGATTTTAGGGCGATTCCAATACTTCCATGTACTCTGTAAATATGGAAGTAATAATTTCACATTGAAGTAATGAATCAATTTCCAAAATGGGTAGACAGAAATTAATTACGGGGCTGTGAACGAGTTGTGAATAGTGGATCTCGGGCGTGGTTAGGGCTGGTGGGGACTGGCGCCTAGCTATCCCAGAGACGAACTCTCAGGTAGAAACAGGGCAAGCAGGGCCATTAGAGATTTGTTTTGCTAGTTAAAGCCCGTATCAGACATCTGACCGTTCCTCTCCCCATTCCACATACAGACACACAGACCCTATTCCCTGATCGGCTGATCGTATGGATATGTTCACTTTGGCACACCTGCATCAATTTTTGTTATTTTTCGTCTGGAGAGCCTTGTTTCTTGGAAAAATTATCTATTTATTTGCATGTCGGAATTCAATAGAATCGGTCTGTCCAAATACATACCCTGTGAAACTTTTTTATGGAAACCTGCTTGTTATGGACTTTTCACACGAGTCAGTCCGCTATTAAGCTCCTGACAGCAAAAAGGCGAATTTGGTTCTCAGACACCAGACGTATTGGGCAATAACCGTGTAATAGGGCAGACAGAAAGTCATTACGAGGGAACGGGGGTAAGGTGGTTCTGAGTTTCGACTCCTATAATACGTATGATATGCCTACTTCTATTACTGAACTTTATTTTCTGTGACTCGCACAAAAATGATGTACCCATGTCACTGATCTACTTAGCAGCGTTATTCATAGTGGAAATAACAGAAGTGTTATAAACCTCTTCTCCCCTCCTACAATCTGCTGCAGCATCATAACATTCCAGCTTAGTTACAGATTTTGTATGTCATGCTTTCAACTAACAGCCATGCATCCCACATTAACGTTTTCGGCGTTGAGTCCTCCAAACGAAGTTTACCAAACGTCAAGACATTTGCTGAGGCTGGCAGTTGACAGCGTTCAAGTCATACCCTCATTTCAACAGGTAATCTGCCGTACAAGGCTAGAACGTCATAAGTCCATTTTTACTTCCATATTTACAGAGTAAATGGAAGTATTGTGATCATCGTAAAATCGAAAATCGGAACGGAGCTTCAGAAAAAACTTTTACTTATACACAATTACTCAGAATCACTTCCCAAACAAGTGTCTGTGTGTCCGGTTGTGGTCATTTACAACCAGTGGTGCGTATATTGCCGAGACAAACATTTCAGTTCAAGAAATTTGAAAAAAGGATGAGAATTGAGGGTGTTATGATCATTTTTGTAAATGACCACAGACGGACACACGGGCACAAAGACACTTGTTCGGGAAGTGATTCTGAGTAAATATGTATAAGAAAAAGTTTTTTCTGAAGCTCCGTTCCGATTCTCGATTTTAGGACGATCACAATACTTCCATTTACTCTGTAAAAATGGAAGTAACCAGTGGTGCATAGATAACACAAAATACTTCCATATTTTGAAACGCACATAATTGACAAAATTTAATCATATTTTGACTGTTTTCAAGGGTGTTTAGGTCAAAAAAATATCAAAAAATTCAATATGCCAATTTTAAAATTTGCCGAAAAAAATCGCTGCATTTTAGGAATACAAACCAGTGGTGCGTAGATAGCACACAATACTTCCATATTTTGAAACGTAAATTAGTGACAAGATTTGATCATAATATGGTTTATGAAAATCATATACGTATAATACGTACTCCAAGGCCAAAAATATCGAAAAATTCACTATTGAAATTTTAAAATTCGCCCAAAATAAAAATACAATACATTATTTGAATATAAAAAATATCCACATATTCTGCAAGGTGAAACAAAGATTTTAAGACCAAGAACGCTCAAATCGGTTCATTTATGTGGCCGGAAAAAATAAAATAGAAAACATTGAAAATGCAAATATATCGGAAGTACTGTGCGTGATCCAAATTCCGATTAAGCAGGGTTTTAGGTCTTGCCGAGACAAACATTTCAGTTCAAGAAATTTGAAACCAGTGGTGCGTAGATAACACACAATACTTCCATATTTTGAAACGTAAAATTGAGACACAATTTGATCATATTTTGACTGCTTTTAAGGGTGTTTAGGTCAAAAATGTCAAAAAATTCGCTTTGCAAATTTTAAAATTCGCCAAAAAAAAATTCGGTACATTTTTGGAATATAAAAAAATATCCACATATTCTGCAAGGTAAAACGAAGATTTTGAGACCAAGAACGCTCAAATCGGTCCATTTTTGTGGCCGGAAAAGAATAAAATAGAATACACTAAAAATGCAAATATATCGGAAGTACTGTGCGTTATCCAAATTCCGATTAAACAGGGTGTTAGGGCTTTCCGAGACAAACATTTCAGTTCAAGAAATTTGAAAAAAGGTTGAGAAATGAGGGAGTTATGGCCATTTTTACTTCCATATTTACAGAGTAAATGGAAGTATTGTGATCGTCCTAAAATCGAGAATCGGAACGGAGCTTCAGAAAAAACTTTTTCTTATACACATTTACTCAGAATCACTTCCTGAACAAGTGTCTGTGTGTCCGTCTGTGGTCATTTACAAAAATTTTTTGGTTTTTTACAAATTTTTGTAAATGACTACAGACGGACAGACGGACACACAGACACTTGTTCAGGAAGTAATTCCGAGTAAATGTGTATAAGAAAAAGTTTTTTCTGAAGCTCCGTTCCGATTCTCGATTTTAGGACGATCACAATACTTCCATTTACTCTGTAAATATGGAAGTAAAAGTTCAGTTTGATTTTGGATCTCGACAAAATCGTATTTTCTTAACATTTTGGTGTTAGAAGTTATCATGAGTCGCCCGCCACCTAGGACTTTACGAAGTGGACGTGTTTTCGGAGGTTCTACGCCTGATTTGCGGACCTCCTTTCGCCGCGACGATGGAGCAGAAGAAGTCGTTGAGGATGTAGGTCAATCGCCCACTCCACAGGTAGCTCCCCCTCCCGCGGCTTTAGAACAAATCGTGATGAACCTCCTTGCTGACTTCAGGACCTCCTTGTTTACTGAGGTACAAGGTAGAATCCGGAAATGTTATGAAGATATTCGAGACGAATTCCGGTTACAGCGAAATTTCACTCCGTTTCCGGCAGACCCTGTCGTGGAGCCTCAACCCAAGCCTCTTGTTCACGCTCGAAGTCAATTCAAACCCTTACCCTATGACGGCTCGATTGCCTGGGAGGATTACCGGGAACATTTCGAGGTCGTTGCTGAGTCTAACGCCTGGGACGCCAGAGAATTGGGTCTTGCACTTGCGTCGTCTCTGACAGGCCCCACCTTGTCCGTGTTATCTGAGCTTGGAAAGGTGGAGAAGAAAGACTTCAATCGTCTGTCCGACGTGCTCTCGATCCAGTTTGGGGACGGTAGTCGAGCACAGATGTACATGGACCGCCTTAAATCTCGAAGACAGCACCCGGAAGAAGATATTGCGGTGTTTGGTCAGGAGATCAGGAAGTATCGGCGCGCGATCGATTGTTGAAAGCGGCTGGGGAAGTCAAGCAGCGCTACGTGACTCGAGGGCAACCACAGATTTTCTCGGAAGGCCAGAAGGTCTGGTGTTTTTATCCAAGAAGAAGAGTGGGGCTCACACCAAAACTTCAATCATGTTGGACAGGACCGTGCACAATCATGCGTAAATTGTCAGACGTAGTCTACAAAATAAAGCTGCCGTCTGGACGTTGCTTCAACGTCCATGTAGATCGCCTACTGCCTGTCGAAGAAGGAAGGGAGAAGTGACAGTGGGGTGATCGATTTCCCAGGAGTTGAACCCAGGAGGCAAGCATAGCCAGTATCCATTTGATGGTTTGGGGCTCAACGCCCTTGCGATAAGCTGCCCTCATGGACTCATAGGTTGTGTTGTCAAAGGCACCCCCTATGTCCAGAAAGCACCCTAGAGCTACTTCCTTTTCATTTATGGCTTTTCCAATCAGCGACACGGCCTCCTCAAGTGCCGTTTCCGTTGATTTGCCCTTCAGGTAAGCGTGTTGGGCGTTATTCAAGGGGTCCCCCTCAAGGTGGACTCTTATCTCCTGCCCCAAGATCTTCTCCATTGTCTTGAGCATGAAAGACATGAGGCTAATTGGTCTATAGGCCCTGGCCGAGGTCGCCTGCCCTCCCGAAATAACTGCACCTCCCCGAAACATGCCTGCCTAAATTCCCCCAGAACGGGGCATATTGCCAAAAAATGGGACGTAGTCTCGTAAACATCCAAATTGCAGAGTGAGCATTTACTCCTTTGCCCATCGTCCCACCACTTATAATTCAAGCTTAGCATTTCGGCTCTGGCTTTGAATATCCACCGAATTTTGGACAGATTCGAAGATCGGAGGTAACTTCTCCCCAACTCGGCGGAATGGTCCAACGACGCATACAACCTATGATGGAGGGAGCTCAAGACTTTTTCTTGAATTTCGTTTGCCCATGCTTTTTGGGACTCCCTGATAACCCTTCTCAGCTCTTCTGCCACCGACGACCGTTCGAGGCTTCCTGTGAGCACTTGCTGACTCATCCGGTTGGCTTTCTCCACATATGCTCCAAACCAGGAAATTCTTTTAGCCATAACTTCGTCTGCAACTACCCTGACGTACCTAGTCTCGAGGAGCTTCAGCACTTTCTGGACGTAGCTGACGTGCACATTTTCAAAATAAAATCGGAGGGGTCCTCTGCCACTTTCCTTGTACAAAATGTACTTCGGAGTATTCTGAGGCAACCTGAACAACTTTCTGAGGTAAAACCTGTGCAGAATCTCCGCCTGGTCATTCTCCAAAAACCCCCATACCTGCGCCCCATACCCAACGATTGCTCTTGTCGTAGCATTGAAGACCTTGTCCTTTACCTCCATCGAGACGTTTCTTTTTTGGATCAGGTCACCCCAAACCATCCCCAAACCGTGCTTTGCCTCCGCAGCGTTTCTCCTGAAATGTACTCCCAGATTCAGGCTTGGGGTCAACGAAACTCCTAGATATTTGTACTCGCCCACAGCTGCGATCGGCATCCCATCATATGCCCACTTTTCGTTTTTCGCCCGCCTTCCTCCTTTGCCACCAAAAACCATGACTTTTGATTTTTCCTGGCTAAGAGTCAGATCCCAAGCATTAAGATAAGCTGCCAGTTCATTCATCATCAGCTGCAAACCTCCAGGGCATTCGGCTAGTAGAACCACGTCATCGGCATACATCAAACATTTTATGCGTACACTCCCTACTCTAATGCCTCCACTCAAATTTTCAGGTAGGTCGTTCAAATACAGGGAAAACAAAATAGGAGAAAGCAGGCAACCCTGCTTTACGCCCGAATACGTATGGAAATATTCCGACATTCCTTCCCTGCTCCATACTCCCATCTTCGTGCCCCTGTATAGACCCTTCAGCATCCTCACGAATTTCGTCGACAGCCCGTAGTTCGACAACTTGTAAAATAGCATGCTCCTGTTCACGTGGTCGAAGTAGTCGAAGTCCGATAGTAATGTATTTAGGGCTAGGCAAGTTGGAGTTAATCTTGGGTAATTTTTACTTCAGGCCAGGATCATGGTCTGAGGAAACTATGGAAGAGTTATCTTGTATGCTGGAGCAAGTTTCCTCTACGTATAGTCACTGTGGGCCGTATTCAGAAACGATTCTTTGCATAGGAGCCGTCCGATGCGCCAAATAAATTTTGCTCAGTTTATTGGTCAATTTCAAAAAAACAAACATTCCGTTCCCATAAAACCCGCATGGCATGGAGAAGATCATCGCAACCCGGGTACTGTCAATCGCAACCGCAATTTTCGAGGTCCCAATTTTAAGGTTCCTCGCCAGCAACCTTAAAGAACCTTGAAATTGGGACCTCGAAAATTGTGGTTGCGATTGACAGTACCCGGGTTGCGATGATCTTCTCCATGCCATGCGGGTTTTATGGGAACGGAATGTTTTTTTTTTTTTTTAAATTGACCAATAAAATGTGAAAAGGAAGTGCTGGCGCACCGAGCGGCTCCTATGCAAAGAATCGTTTCTGAATACGGCCCTGTGTATTTTTATTTGGAGGGGATTTCAACATGAAGGTAGCCCAGCTCAATGAGTTACCAGACTTTGATGGGGCTCAAAGATTTTACTGCCAGAGGCGGTCGCTCGATGAGGTGATGTCCCATAAAGCTCACGAATTTGTTGAATTGTTCGAGTCGTTTTCGGTGTTACTGCTGAATGGGAGATTTGTGGGAGACACTCCTGGGCAATGAGGAACATGCATGAAAAAAAATAAACAGTTGTTTCGTCATAATATTCCTTGTTAGGCTTCGAAAATGGTGTTATGGTGGATGACGGTTCGGAAAAGAGGTAATTTAAAGAGGAGGGAGGCTTAGTGAAAATCGCAGATTTGAAGTCGAGCGGGAAAATGGCCAGCCGCAAGGTTACACAAAGTTACACAGTGTGATGTCATCTTCCCGTGAACACCAGTGCAACCTCATCCGAGTTCATGTGTGTATGCTGTGATAGGACGGAGATAACGGATTTTTTGCCGTTACGTTAAGAAACTACGTGCAGTCGCGTCTGCACAGTGACGTCATACGGTTAACCGCCACATTCATAAGGGCCCTTTTCATTAGCGTTTTTCACCCGGAAAAATGTTGTTTTTTCGTTGTAGACCATCACTACATCATTTTCGCATCCTAAACAGCATCATTCTGGCGGAAAAAATGGATTTCGTTTTTCATGCATGTTCCTCATTTTCCTTCTGCTCCTCAGCAGGTAAAAGCGTGTTGGATCTGGTGTGGTGCAGCGACCTTGATTTGATAATGGACTTCAAAATTGGCAACTGGATTGTCTCGGACTCTGACCACTTCCCAACAGTGGTCTACTTCGTCGAGATGAAGGTTGAGTCTAGCTCCTCAAGTGCCACTCGAGACGTTCCGAAGTGGCGACCCACCCTTAGTAATGTTTTTTCAGGTCGTATGGCGATTTCTAGTCGTGTTGGGCTAGCAGGGCGGTTGCAAGACCCAGCGGACATGTACGCAAACTTGGTGGAAACAATCTTGGAAGTATCCAAGTCGCTTAAAATGTTATTCAAGTCTGGAAATCCCGCTTATAGGAGCCCATGGTTCGACTCTGAATGTAGGGAAGCCCGGAAGAAACTCTGGGCGCTGCTAAGGGTGTGCAGACTTGATAAATTTATCGAGCCAGGGTTGTCTGAATACCTGGGTTTCAAGAAGTGTGCAGGAGTAAAAAAAAATAAATAAAACGAACGGAGGAGAAAAGAGAAAGTAAATGAAAACCAGTGGTGAGTAGATAACACACAATACTTCCATATTTTGGAACGTAAAATTGTGACACAATTTGATCATATTTTGACTGCTTTTAAGGGTGTTTAGGTCAAAAATATCAAAAAATTCACTATTAAAATTTTAAAATTCGCCCAAAATGAAAAAATGCCACATTTTCGGAATGTAAAAAATATCCACATATTCTGCAAGGTAAAACAAAGATTTTAAGACCAAGAACACTCAAATCGGTTCATTTTTGTGGCCGGAAAAAAATAAAATAGAAAACACTAAAAATGCAAATATATTGGAAGTACTGTGCGTTATCCAAATTCCGATTAAACAGGGTGTTAGGTCTTGCCGAGACAAACATTTCAGTTCAAGAAATTTGAAAAAAGGTTGAGAAATGAGGGAGTTATGGCCATTTTTGTAAAAGAGGACAGACGGACACACGGACAGACGGACACACAGACACTTGTTCAGGAAGTGATTCTGAGTAAATGTGTATAAGAAAAAGTTTTTTCTGAAGCTCCGTTCCGATTCTCGATTTTAGGACGATCACAATACTTCCATTTACTCTGTAAATATGGAAGTAAAAACGCCACATTTTCGGAATATAAAAAATATCCACGTATTCTGCAAGGTAAAACAAAGATTTTGAGACCAAGAACGCTCAAATCGGTCCATTTTTGTGGCCGGAAAAAAATAAAACACTAAAAATGCAAATATAGCGGAAGTACTGTGCGTTATCCAAATTTCGATTAAACAGGGTGTTAGGTCTTGCCGAGACGAACATTTCAGTTCAAGAAATTTGAAAAAAAGGTTGAGAATTGAGGGAGTTATGGTCATTTTTGTAAATGACCACAGACGGACTAACGGACTAACGGACACACAAACACTTGTTCAGGAAGTGATTCTGAGTAAATGTGTATAAGAAAAAGTTTTTTCTGAAGCTCCGTTCCGATTCTCGACTTTAGGACGATCACAATACTTCCATTTACTCTGTAAATAAGGAAGTAAAAACCGCCACATTTCGGCATATAAAAAATATCCACATATTCTGCAAGGTAAAACAAAGATTTGAAGACCAAGAACGCTCAAATCGGTTCGTTTTTGTGTCCGGAAAAAAACAAGAAGATGTTCAAGAAAGTTCAAGAAATTTGAAAAAAGGTTGAGAAATGAGGGAGTTATGGCCATTTTTGTAAATGACCACAGACGGACACACGGACAGACGGACACACAGACACTTGTTCGGGAAGTGATTCTGAGTAAATGTGTATAAGAAAAAGTTTTTTCTGAAGCTCCGTTCCGATTCTCGATTTTAGGACGATCACAATACTTCCATTTACTCTGTAAATATGGAAGTAATAATATTTATAATATATTATAAATAATGGTAATATTGTTAGGGTGATCGATTTCCCAGGAGTTAAACCCAGGAGTTGAGATTGGATTGTAAATAATAAAAAGTTCAGTTTGATTTTGGATCTCGACAAAATCGTATTTTCTTAACATTTTGGTGTCAGAAGTTATCATGAGTCGCCCGCCACCTAGGACTTTGCGAAGTGGACGCGTTTTCGGAGGTTCTACGCCTGATTTGCGGACCTCCTTTCGCCGCTACGATGGAGCAGAAGTCGTTGAGGATGTTGGTCAATCGCCCACTCCACAGGTGGCTCCCCCTCCCGCGGCTTTAGAACAAATCGTGACGAACCTCCTTGCTGACTTCAGGACCTCCTTGTTTACTGAGGTACAAGGTAGAATCCGGGAATGTTATGAAGATATTCGAGACGAATTCCGGTTACAGCGAAATTTCACTCCGTTTCCGGCAGACCCTGTCGTGGAGCCTCAACCCAAGCCTCTTGTTCACGCTCGAAGTCAATTCAAACCCTTACCCTACGACGGCTCGATTGCCTGGGAGGATTACCGGGAACATTTCGAGGTCGTTGCTGAGTCTAACGCCTGGGACGCCAGAGAATTGGGTCTTGCACTTGCGTCGTCTCTGACAGGCCCCACCTTGTCCGTGTTATCTGAGCTTGGAAAGGTGGAGAAGAAAGACTTCAATCGTCTGTCCGACGTGCTCTCGATCCAGTTTGGGGACGGTAGTCGAGCACAGATGTACATGGACCGCCTTAAATCTCGAAGACAGCACCCGGAAGAAGATATTGCGGTGTTTGGTCAGGAGATGAGGAAGTTGTCACGAAAAGCATTGCCAGGTGCTTCTAAAGAATGCGTAGAGATACTTGCCGTAAGTCAGTTCTCCGAGAATTTGTTAAATGAGCGCGTTCGTGAATTAGTCATGCTGTCTGCTCCCAAGACATTGGAGGCGGCGATCAGCTCTGCCTTGCAGTCAGAATCGGCTGTTCTACGTGCAAAAGGATCTCTCTCAAACCGTCGCCCTGTTTACCCGGCTACTCAGCCTGCGTACCCTGCTCGACCTCTCTGTGTTGTGAGGGATTCGCCCGCGGCTTGTTGGCGGTGTGATGGTCAGGGCCACACCATGCGAGAATGCCCCACAAAGGTTCTGATATGCTGGAGGTGTGACCAACCGGGTCATGGGCTTTGAGACTGTCCTACGAAGAAGGCGGGAAACGAATAGTGGCCATGGCGAAGAGGCGTCCTGTGGCCACTGCTGGAAAATCGCCTCCTAAATATACTCAACAACGATGCGCAATGGTATGCAGGCTTAATCCGTCACACTCGCTTGTTTTATCCGGTTCTGTTAATGGCAAACCTTGTAAACTTCTAGTTGACACTGGGGCCTCGATTTCGGTAATTCGACATGGGCTTTTGTCCCCTAAACCAGCTTGGGTGGGCTCTCATGATCCCATTGTTCTGAGGACAGCGACAGGACAGTCAACAATGGTCCTGGGCAAGATATGTGTTGACATAGATGTCGGTCTGGGCAAAACCTCAAAACATGTGGTTTGCGTTGCTAATATCCAAGATGATTGTATTTTAGGCATGGACTACCTTTCTTCAAAGGGCTGCGTCATTGACACAAAACGAGGCTCAATTCAATTGGATGAGGAAGTTCTGGAGTGCTGTGATGTCATTGATGAAGGCTACCTTGCAGAAGTCCAGCCACTGTTGGAACTTCAGGCTACAACAGCGACAGGTGAATCATCCCCCCATGCTCATCTGCTACCCCTATTTGATCGCGTTTTACCCAGACTAACGACTGTTCAAGCGGATGCTGTTGCTTCCTTATTGACAGAATTTTCTAATGTTTTCGCTAAAAATAAACAAGAGTTGGGATGTTTACAAAATGTTTTCCATTGTATAGAGGTAGGTGCCACAACCCCAATTCGACAGGCACCACGACGGTTACCTCCTCATAAGTTGTCTGATGTTGACGAAATGGTTAGCCAAATGGAAAAAATGGGTATTGTGGAACCGTCATCGAGTGACTGGGCTAGTCCTATAGTTTTCGTCAAGAAAAAGGATGGTTCAACACGTTTCTGCGTAGACTTTAGACGCTTAAACGAAGTCACCCACAAAGATTCGTACCCGCTGCCAAAGATAGACGAGCTGCTAGGTTCGCTGGCAGGCAGTCAATGGTTTTCAACCTTGGATCAACAAAATGGATACTGGCAGATTCCGTTAAGCGATGACGCAAAGCAGAAAACGGCTTTTTGTACGCCCCATGGCCTCTGGCAGTTCAACGTTATGCCATTTGGGCTGTGCAATGCTCCAGCGACATTCCAACGAGCCATGGCTAAACTGTTCCAACCTCAGATCCGGGATGGTAAGGTTTGCGTTTACCTTGACGACACCTTAGTCAAATCTGGGTCGTTTGAGGCTCACCTCAGTCATGTCCGGGAAGTGTTGTCGGCGCTGCAGAAATCTGGTCTGAAGTTGAATGCTAAAAAATGCGATTTCTTCAAACAAGAAGTTCAGTACTTAGGCCACGTAATTTCAGCTGCTGGGGTTGCTGCTGATCCGGACAAGACTAAAGCCGTCGCCGAATGGCCTGTCCCTACCTCAGCTAAAGAGGTCAGGTCATTTTTGGGGTTTTGCTCTTATTATCGTCCATTTGTGCAAGACTTTGCCTCACTAGCTACTCCACTATACCGCTTGCAAGAGAGTAAAGGCGATTTTGAGTGGACAACAAAATGTGATTCGGCCTTCAATGCTCTCAAGTCCGCCTTGACCAAACCTCCTGTCCTCAGCCATCCTGTACTAGGCGCTACCTATGTGCTGGACGTTGATGCAAGTAATTCTGCTGTTGGGGCCACATTGTCACAAGTCGATAACAACGGCGAGAGGGTTGTAGCTTACTATTCAAAGTGTCTGTCAAAACCTGAAAGAAACTACTGTGTCACTAGGAAGGAATTATTAAGTTTGATTAAAGCTCTGCGACATTTCGACTCATACGGCTTAGACAATGGAGATCCGGTCATAGTAAGAACAGATCATTCATCCCTAACTTGGCTGCGGAATTTCAAGAACCCTGATGGACAACTTGCGCGATGGCTAGAACAGTTGGCACCCTACAATATCCAAATCGTGTATCGTTCGGGAAAATCCCGCCAAAATGCCGATGGGCTGTCACGACGTCCATGCATACAGTCAGACTGCAGGTATTGCGCAAGGCAAGAGGAACGGAACGGATCGAACCTCGAAGAGCAAATACGTCG
The DNA here is from genome assembly GCA_036186465.1 of Nesidiocoris tenuis. Classification (NCBI taxonomy): domain Eukaryota; kingdom Metazoa; phylum Arthropoda; class Insecta; order Hemiptera; family Miridae; genus Nesidiocoris; species Nesidiocoris tenuis. The sequence goes on from AP028909.1 coordinate 3,044,343, forward strand.
TACCACGTTAGCCATGGAAGTCGATTGGGCTGAAGCTCAGAGGTCTGATATGGTGCTCAAACAACTTCTTCCCTGGGTTGCTGCAAGAGAAAAGCCAAGTTGGGAAGCTGTTTCAGCTCAAGGTTCTGAGCTAAAGGCTTACTGGGCAATGTTTGATTTGCTCCTACTAGAAGATGGTGTCTTGAAGCGCAGTTGGGAATCGACAACGCGCGGCCTGAAGCAAATTCTAGTACCTGCAGCAAAACAACAGGATGTCCTTCAGTTGTCCCATCAAATTGGTCATTTTGGAATTCGTCGAATGATTAGCAACGTCCGGAATAGCTTCTACTGGATTGGCATGCACAAGGATATCCGCACGTTTGTGCGTAGTTGTCCAGTTTGTGCCCAACGGAAGGGACCTAGCGCACAGAAGAAAGCTCCTCTTCAGACCTACGTTACTGGTGCCTCCATGGATAGAGTAGCCATAGACATTTTGGGACCGTTCCCAAAAACAGAGCGTGGCAATCGTTTTATTGTGGTGACTATGGACTATTTCACAAAATGGCCTGAAGCCTTCCCAGTGCCAGATAGGACAGCTGAAACGGTCGCTGAAGGTCTGGTGGAGCATGTTGTCTCACGCCTTGGCATCCCTCTGGAGATACATACGGACCAAGGACCGGAATTTGAATCGGCTGTTTTCCAACATGCTCTGCAAGTGTTGGGGATCAAGCGTACACGGACCACCTCTCTTCGTCCGCAGAGCAATGGGATGGTGGAACGCTTTAACCGGACGTTATTGGAGCTGCTCTCGAAGATAGTAGGCCAGCATCAAGAAGACTGGGATAGACAAGTACCCTTGGCCCTTCTGGCTTATCGAGCAACAGAGCATGCTTCAACTGGGTTTTCTCCGTCAATGCTGCAATACGGCAGAGAAATGAGGTTACCAGTCAATCTTATGTGTGGCAGCCTACCCCAAGAACGCAAGGAGACCGACTACGCCAAGCAACTGCGGGAGCGACTCACTAGAATCCACGAAGCAGCGCGCGATCGATTGTTGAAAGCGGCTGGGGAAGTCAAGCGGCGCTACGTGACTCGAGGGCAACCACAGATTTTCTCGGAAGGCAAGAAGGTCTGGTGTTTTTATCCAAGAAGAAGAGTGGGGCTCACACCAAAACTTCAATCATGTTGGACAGGACCGTGCACAATCATGCGTAAATTGTCAGACGTAGTCTACAAAATAAAGCTGCCGTCGGGACGTTGTTTCAACGTCCATGTAGATCGCCTACTGCCTGTCGAAGAAGGAAGGGAGAAGTGTTAGGGTGATCGATTTCCCAGGAGTTAAACCCAGGAGTTGAGATTGGATTGTAAATAATAAAAAGTTCAGTTTGATTTTGGATCTCGACAAAATCGTATTTTCTTAACAATATAAGGTAATATATTATAATTATTATTATTATTATATTATAATTATTATTTTAATAATTATAATTATTATTATAATATAATATAATTATTATTATTATTAATATTATCATTATATTATTATAATATAATTATTATAATTATTATTATAATATTATTATAATATAATTATTATAATTATATTTTATAATAATTATTATTATAATTATAATTATTATTTATTAATTATTATTTTATTATATTATTATTATTATTATATTATAATATAATAAGGTAATATATTACATGAAGGGTAAGGGGAAGGAACGAGGAATGTCACAAAAAGTACTTTTAGAGAAAAAGCAGGTTTTGAATTTTAAATGCTACGTTTTTTCCCCTTACACTGAATCTTTCGTTGCTTCTCAGTGCGACATTTATACTTTTTTCCCCTTGGAGTTTCACTATACGGTTAGTACCTTTGAATTCCTACAAAATGCGCTATTAAGCTTGTTTTTGGGAAAAATGGACATTTCCTGTTCTTTCCCCTTACCCTTCATATTTACCCTTTGGGTGGGGAGAATCCCACGATCCCTGAGATTAGAAGTGAAGGGCGAAGGAAAATAAAATTAAGTCACTTGTTGGAATGAAATAAGTCGCTTCTATTCCATGTAGACAGTTGGATTGAAAATGATGATTAATAATATAACCTTTATTACTCCTGCAAAGATAATGACCTACTATACGGCGCAATAACCCTAGGGCCGTTGTGTGGCCGCCGATATGTAGGAACTGAGAAAGATAGTATTCCGAATTGTCCGAATAAGTACAAATTTTAGATGGCCTACCTAAGAGCCGGCTGGAGGACGGGAGAGAGGTAGGGATACCGGTAATCTTCGACGAGGCGAGCTGCGTAGTCGGCGACGGGTTCAGCCCGTTGGAAATTCAGAAGAAGCTACGTCTCGGGGCTTGAAGCGTTGAGATGATGTTGTTCCTTCTGATGGGATGCAGTCTCCGGATAGTTTGGTCGACACGAAATGACTGGCAATTCCGTGGAAAAGTCTTCGGGAAGATAAAATACGGGAAGAGAAAAATATCCGATCGTGGAAAAACGCAAAGACCGCATGGAAGATAATAATTCCAAAAAAAATCCACCAGAACTCGTGTCTCTTCTTTTTCTGTCTCTGAGGTTCCGGTTGTTGTGGTTGTTGTTCGAGACCGCTTAGACCTGTCGGACATTTGTGCCCACGTAATTTTGTGGCCCAGATCCCCCTCCAGCGGTCGAGTTGTGGAGATAGGGTTTGAGTTGCGACGGATGCCACAAGCCTGGGTACCGTCCACGGCCGTCTTGGAGTTTGCAACTGCCTCCAGGACTGACGTGAATGACTGTGAAGGGACCGTCATATTTGTGGGCCAGTTTGGCTGCATACTGGTCACTACTGGAAGAAAGGGCGTGGCTTCGTCGTAAAACTTGCTCTCCCACTACGAACTTATCCGGTCGGCGGCGGAGATTATAGCGACGGCTCTGCTGAACACTGGCCTCTAGGACGTGTTTTTCGACGAGGTGCTTCAGTTCCTCTAGCTTGTGCAGTCGAACTGCCCATCCGTCTCTGTCAGCCTCCAAGGTTGTGGAATGAGTATCGACGTCGGCGACCCTGGATCGAAAGAATTGCAAGGTATTAGCTCTCTGCCAAAGTTAAGGAAAGCAGGAGAATATTTGGTAGAGCCATGAATAACGCTGTTCAAGGCAAATTGGAACTCGCCCACGTACTCATCCCAGCATGCGTGTCGAGCTTGGTCCACGTAGGCCCGAATCAACTGCCGGATGTTCCGATTTGCCCTTTCGGTGGGGTTGGCTTGGCAATGGTAAAGCGGGGTAGTACGGTGGTGCACTCCGCACGCTTCTACCATGGCCCTCACAGACGAACTTACAAAATTCGAGGCGTTGTCGGTCACCAAAACAGCCGGGGTTCCGTACCTATTCAGAATGGTGGAACGGAATTTAGATAGAATTGTTGCAGAGGTAGTGGATCGAATTGGGACCAATTCCACCCATTTGGTGAATGAATCCTCAAACACCAGAAGATGTTTGTTTCCGGCCTTACTGCGGGGAAAGGGACCCATGATATCCATGGAAACAGTGTGCCATGGTTGCGATACAAACCTAGGGTACATGACCCCTCTAGGGGCAGAGTTGGGGGGCTTTACGCGCTGGCATATCTCACAACGGCGAACGTAACAGACCACGTCGTTGTATAGACCCGGCCAGTAATAAGATCGGCCAACTCGCCAGTGGGTCTTGGCCACCCCCTGATGACCCGATTGAGGGTCGTCATGGCACTCTTCCATAACTTTCAACCGCATGCCTAACGGGAGCACAAGCTTCCAGTCCTCGCTGGGGTCGACTATTTCTCCCTTTAAAAAGGACCTTCTGTAGAAAAATAGGTTTTTACCTTCTATTTTCCAGTCGGGGTGATTTTCTGGATTTTTCTGTACTCGATAGAACTTCTGTCTGTACCACTCGTCCAGGGGTTCAGAACTAGGAGGATTTGAGAAGTCGGCAGAGGTTACCGCCGATATTGCAACGGTTTCCGGAATTCTGGACAGCGCATCGGCAACACTGTTTAGGCTTCCTTTGCGGTACTCCACTCTGAAATTATAAGGTTGCAATCTTAGGATCCACCTTGCCAGACGTCCTGTAGGTGCCTTCAAATTAAACAACCATTTTAGGCAGGAATGATCTGTGATTACGGAAAAGGAGCTACCCTCCAGATAATGACGATTCTTCTCTATGCCGAAGATTATAGCCAAACATTCCTTTTCCGTGACCGAGTAATTCCTCTCCGGAGCGGTCAACGTACGGGAACAGTAAGTGATTACCCTTTCTTCCCCATTCTGGATTTGGACAAGGGCACCCCCAATCCCACTGTGGCTTGCATCGGTTTGTAGAATGAATGGCAGGTCGAAGTTTGGCCTAGCCAGGATTGGCGCTGAAGTTAATGCCTTTTTCAGTTTCTCGAAAGCTGAGGTCTGATCGTGGGACCATACCCATGATTTATTTTTACTGAGTAAGGTAGTCAAGGGAGCTACAATAGTTGAGAAGTCGGTAATAAACCTGCGGTACCACCCAGCCATCCCCAGGAAGGTACGTAATTTTTTTAAGTCAGTGGGGGCAGGGTAGTTCATCACCGCACTCACTTTGTCAGGGTCAACGCTGATGCCTTCATAATTTACCCGATAGCCCAAGTAACGGACTTCCCCGCAGCCAAACTCGCATTTATCACGATTAACCTGCAAGCCTGTTTTTTTCAAGCGTCGAAATACCTCCTGTAGAACGCTACAGTGCGACTCCAGGTCTGGTGTGCTTATCAATATGTCATCTAAAAAGACGGTTACCTGCGGGTAAAGGTTGAAAAATAGGGAGTCCGCAAGGCGCTGGAAGGTGGCCGGCGCGTTTGTAAGGCCAAAACATATCCGGGTAAACCTGAACAATCCTCGACCAGGCACAACGAATGAAGTTATGTCCCGGCTTTCTTCGTCGTGGAGTGGCACCTGGAAAAAAGCCTTTTTTAAATCAATTTTCGATAAATAAGCAGCTTGCCGTAAGCTATCGAGTAAGGTACTTATATTCGGCATTGGGTAAGAGTCCTTGCGGGTGACTGCATTTACTTTCCGGAAATCTATGCAGAATCGGTAAGAACCGTTTTTGCCCACCATCACAACCGGCGATGCCCAAGCAGAGTGGCTTGGCTCCACAACACCCGCTACCAGCATACGGTCGAGCTCTTCATACATAGCCGCCAGTACCTTGGGTGAGTAAGTGTAGGCTCGCTGTTTGATGGGGGATGCTTTTCCAACATCTATTTTATGAGTCACGGAGGAAACCAGCCCTGGGGACTCGTTTAGTGATGACAATCCCTGGGAGGCAATAGCAGCGAGGATTTCCCTCTCTGATTTACATAATTCCCGAATCCCTTGGCACGATGCCTTTGGCTTAATTTTCTTGTCATGTTAAGACAAAGTTAAATTTTAAATCCGGAAGTGCTGCAAAATGCCATTGGTTGAGGAGGGCATCCGCAACTATACCGGCTTCTCTTATGAAGTCCAGACCCAAAACCACAGGGAACGATAGTGTTTCAAGGTAGGCAAACCAGAATTTCATTTTCCTGGGGCCTATGCCAAAGGTAAGAGAAATACCCAAGGTAATGGTAGTTGTGGAGCCATTGGCCATCTGAGCAACGAGTGGTGTCTGATTTTGCAGGTCCCTGACACTTATGCCCAGCAAAGTTAACCCCTTCTTCCCGATAACGGATAGGGTGGAGCCTGTATCGAGTAAGGCGTCAATTGGCGTGGTCATAGGAAAAAGTTCCGAGTTCCCATCCGATAGAAAAGATAAGGGAAGTGTCCAAAGATTTGGTCCACCCTGAGAGTTGTCTGTAAGGGTGTTGAGCGAAAGAAGAGTAGAGGGCAGACAGAGTGAAGAAGGTCATGTAGGTGAAGAGAAGAAATGTTAGATTGATGAAGAGAAGAGATGTCAGAATGACGAAGAGAAGGTACAGCAGAGGGAAGAAAAGTCACATTCGAAGAAGGAAATGAAGTCAAGATGAGTGAAGAGAGATCGGGGGCACAGGAAGCCTGTCGGACCTCTACGACTGACTCCCGGGTTCGTTTCCCGAGCAGCAGTTTGGGCAATTGGTCACAACCACTCCCATGAGGCCACAGCGGTAGCAGAACCGTTTTCTGGGTTCCGGGCATCGCTGGTATACATGGCAGTTGCTGCGGCAATTCCAGCATATCATAGAAGCGGGATTAGTGACAAAATTACCTTGACTCTTCGGTGACTCTGTAGTATGGGACGAGGGTGTAAGCGACTGTTTCTTTGCGGAAACCACTGAAGTCACTGGTCTATTCAAGAGGACCGGCTCGAAGTCAGCGTGCTCTTCAGCTTCAGTTTCGTCGCTGTGACATACCTGGTACAGAACAGCAGAATCAGGGCGAAAGCTTTTACGAGGTACACTGGAAGCAGAATTCAATTTGAGACCCTCTTTTTGACGTGACGGAGGAACCACGTCCTTCATCAATTCCTCCCTCCGGCTCATCTCAGTTATGAAATCGATGAGATTTTTGTAAGTTGGAATCGTACCAGAAGTATATTGTTCCTCAAATTTTCGTCTAGTATTAGAATCCAGATGATTTAGGCCGATTTGCAATTTGACAAAATCCAATAGGTCCAAATTTTCCATTTTTCCTAGGCAATTCCAGCTATTTTTGTGAACCGCAAGGAATTTTAGGAAGTCAGGGTGAGATGGCTGGGCTGGGGTTTTATACTCCAAAATTCGGTTCAAAAAGTAGGTGGCGAGCCTGCGGCGGTTCTGGTAGCGCGTTTCCAGAGCTGCCAATGCTAAAGAGTAGGAAACCGCGTCTAGAGGAAAATCTGATATTACCGAAAGGGCATCCCCCCTCAGACTTGAACGAAGGTATTGAAATTTCCTCACATCCATGCCTTCCAAAGAAGGTTCATTATGGACAATAGATTTGAAGGTGTTGTAAAACTCGGTCCATTCCTCGATCTTTCCGCTAAAGGTAGGGAGGGGAATTCTAGGAAGGTTGGAGGATAATGGGACCGTCCTCGACTCATACGGGGCCGAAGCCTCCTTCTGAACGGACTTCACTACATTTAAATAATTCGAACGTGCACAGTCCAACAGCTCAATGAAATTCTTATAAGTTTTAGTAACGTCTATGGACTCGCCTTTACGAATCTCCGGCGGCAACTTAACGTTGAATTTTCTGAGTCCCGACATAAGGACTTCAAGCTTCTGTTCTATGTTGTCCAACCTAGCATAGCTGGCAGTAAAAGTGTGAACATTCCGGGCATTTAATTGATTGGATTTGTCACAAATAGACTGCAACGTGGCGTACAATTGCTCACGCTCGCTCAAAAGCTCACCCTGCTCGTTAGACAAAGCTTGATCCACTAAAACCATAATTACAACTTACCAGAACAAACAAATGTACTGAGTAAGGAAATTAAATACTGAACCGGTTTCCACAGTAAATATAAACCGATTCTTTTACGTTGGGCGCCAATTAGTTATCTGTGCAGGAGTAAAAAAAAAATAAATAAAACGAACGGAGGAGAAAAGAGAAAGTAAATGAAAATGTATTTACCCTTTGGGTGGGGAGAATCCCACGATCCCTGAGATTAGAAGTGAAGGGCGAAGGAAAATAAAATTAAGTCACTTGTTGGAATGAAATAAGTCGCTTCTATTCCATGTAGACAGTTGGATTGAAAATGATGATTAATAATATAACCTTTATTACTCCTGCAAAGATAATGACCTACTATACGGCGCAATAACCCTAGGGCCGTTGTGTGGCCGCCGATATGTAGGAACTGAGAAAGATAGTATTCCGAATTGTCCGAATAAGTACAAATTTTAGATGGCCTACCTAAGAGCCGGCTGGAGGACGGGAGAGAGGTAGGGATACCGGTAATCTTCGACGAGGCGAGCTGCGTAGTCGGCGACGGGTTCAGCCCGTTGGAAATTCAGAAGAAGCTACGTCTCGGGGCTTGAAGCGTTGAGATGATGTTGTTCCTTCTGATGGGATGCAGTCTCCGGATAGTTTGGTCGACACGAAATGACTGGCAATTCCGTGGAAAAGTCTTCGGGAAGATAAAATACGGGAAGAGAAAAATATCCGATCGTGGAAAAACGCAAAGACCGCATGGAAGATAATAATTCCAAAAAAAATCCACCAGAACGCGTGTCTCTTCTTTTTCTGTCCTTGGACAGATATCCGCACGTTTGTGCGTAGTTGTCCAGTTTGTGCCCAACGGAAGGGACCTAGCGCACAGAAGAAAGCTCCTCTTCAGACCTACGTTACTGGTGCCTCCATGGATAGAGTAGCCATAGACATTTTGGGACCGTTCCCAAAAACAGAGCGTGGCAATCGTTTTATTGTGGTGACTATGGACTATTTCACAAAATGGCCTGAAGCCTTCCCAGTGCCAGATAGGACAGCTGAAACGGTCGCTGAAGGTCTGGTGGAGCATGTTGTCTCACGCCTTGGCATCCCTCTGGAGATACATACGGACCAAGGACCGGAATTTGAATCGGCTGTTTTCCAACATGCTCTGCAAGTGTTGGGGATCAAGCGTACACGGACCACCTCTCTTCGTCCGCAGAGCAATGGGATGGTGGAACGCTTTAACCGGACGTTATTGGAGCTGCTCTCGAAGATAGTAGGCCAGCATCAAGAAGACTGGGATAGACAAGTACCCTTGGCCCTTCTGGCTTATCGAGCAACAGAGCATGCTTCAACTGGGTTTTCTCCGTCAATGCTGCAATACGGCAGAGAAATGAGGTTACCAGTCAATCTTATGTGTGGCAGCCTACCCCAAGAACGCAAGGAGACCGACTACGCCAAGCAACTGCGGGAGCGACTCACTAGAATCCACGAAGCAGCGCGCGATCGATTGTTGAAAGCGGCTGGGGAAGTCAAGCGGCGCTACGTGACTCGAGGGCAACCACAGATTTTCTCGGAAGGCAAGAAGGTCTGGTGTTTTTATCCAAGAAGAAGAGTGGGGCTCACACCAAAACTTCAATCATGTTGGACAGGACCGTGCACAATCATGCGTAAATTGTCAGACGTAGTCTACAAAATAAAGCTGCCGTCGGGACGTTGTTTCAACGTCCATGTAGATCGCCTACTGCCTGTCGAAGAAGGAAGGGAGAAGTGTTAGGGTGATCGATTTCCCAGGAGTTAAACCCAGGAGTTGAGATTGGATTGTAAATAATAAAAAGTTCAGTTTGATTTTGGATCTCGACAAAATCGTATTTTCTTAACAATATAAGGTAATATATTATAATTATTATTATTATTATATTATAATTATTATTTTAATAATTATAATTATTATTATAATATAATATAATTATTATTATTATTAATATTATCATTATATTATTATAATATAATTATTATAATTATTATTATAATATTATTATAATATAATTATTATAATTATATTTTATAATAATTATTATTATAATTATAATTATTATTTATTAATTATTATTTTATTATATTATTATTATTATTATATTATAATATAATAAGGTAATATATTACATGAAGGGTAAGGGGAAGGAACGAGGAATGTCACAAAAAGTACTTTTAGAGAAAAAGCAGGTTTTGAATTTTAAATGCTACGTTTTTTCCCCTTACACTGAATCTTTCGTTGCTTCTCAGTGCGACATTTATACTTTTTTCCCCTTGGAGTTTCACTATACGGTTAGTACCTTTGAATTCCTACAAAATGCGCTATTAAGCTTGTTTTTGGGAAAAATGGACATTTCCTGTTCTTTCCCCTTACCCTTCATATTTACCCTTTGGGTGGGGAGAATCCCACGATCCCTGAGATTAGAAGTGAAGGGCGAAGGAAAATAAAATTAAGTCACTTGTTGGAATGAAATAAGTCGCTTCTATTCCATGTAGACAGTTGGATTGAAAATGATGATTAATAATATAACCTTTATTACTCCTGCAAAGATAATGACCTACTATACGGCGCAATAACCCTAGGGCCGTTGTGTGGCCGCCGATATGTAGGAACTGAGAAAGATAGTATTCCGAATTGTCCGAATAAGTACAAATTTTAGATGGCCTACCTAAGAGCCGGCTGGAGGACGGGAGAGAGGTAGGGATACCGGTAATCTTCGACGAGGCGAGCTGCGTAGTCGGCGACGGGTTCAGCCCGTTGGAAATTCAGAAGAAGCTACGTCTCGGGGCTTGAAGCGTTGAGATGATGTTGTTCCTTCTGATGGGATGCAGTCTCCGGATAGTTTGGTCGACACGAAATGACTGGCAATTCCGTGGAAAAGTCTTCGGGAAGATAAAATACGGGAAGAGAAAAATATCCGATCGTGGAAAAACGCAAAGACCGCATGGAAGATAATAATTCCAAAAAAAATCCACCAGAACGCGTGTCTCTTCTTTTTCTGTCCTTGAGGTTCCGGTTGTTGTGGTTGTTGTTCGAGACCGCTTAGACCTGTCGGACATTTGTGCCCACGTAATTTTGTGGCACAGAAGTCATACAAGAACCTAACTTCTTGGAAAAAATCGCAGTTTCGAACTGAGGCAATCGCTAAGGTCAGCTGTGCAAGGTGCCCCAAGGAGTTCTGGGAGGGCATCAACTCCTTCAAAGCTAGGGGCTTCAAGAGGAATCCCATTCCTGTGGAGACCTGGGAAGAGTTTTACAAAAATGTTTACCCTGATACAAATGAAGATTTCCCCACCCTGTATGGAGTGGGTCATCCAATTCTAGATAGGCCCATCACCTTAGAGGAGGTTGTGGCTGGAATTAATTCTTGTAAAGCCGGAAAGGCTGTTGGACCGGATCTGATTGGTGCCGACTTTCTTATATTGTTGGCCCAAGATTGGCTGCTTTACATCGTGGTGCTTTTTAACCTGATCCTAGAATGCGAATCCACCCCCAAGGAATGGTCGCGAGTCCTGGTAACGTTGATGTTCAAGAAAGGAGATCCCGAAGACCCAAGCAATTACAGAGGCATCTCCTTGGTAAACATACATGACAAGGCGTTTACCTCCATCATAGGCAACAGGCTCACAAACTGGGTTGCCGAAAATAATCTCTTGCCGGAAAATCAGGCCGGATTTCGTGCGGGACGCTGCTGTGAGGACCACGTTTTCACGTCGGCAGCAATTGTTGGCATAAATTTACGTCTACCTCAGAGAACAGTCTTCGCAGTCTTTGTGGACTTCAAAAGGGCTTTTGAAAGTGTCGACCAGGGGTGGCTACTGGCAGAAGCAGAGGAGCACGTGCACCCCCTGGCCAAAATGAGAAAGAAAACCAGTGGTGCGTAGATAACACACAATACTTCCATATTTTGAAACGTAAAATTGTGACACGATTTGATCATATTTTGACTGCTTTTAAGGGTGTTTAGGCCAAAAATATCAAACCAGTGGTGCGTAGATAACACACAATACTTCCATATTTTGAAACGTAAAATTGTGACACAATTTGATCATATTTTGACTGCTTTTGAAAGTGTTTAGGTCAAAAATATCAAAAAATTCAGTATTAAAATTTTAAAATTTGCCCAAAATGAAGAAACGTGACATTTTCGGAATGTAAAAAATATCCACATATTCTGCAAGGTAAAACGAAGATTTTGAGACCAAGAACGCTCAAATCGGTTCATTTTTGCGGCCGGAAAAAGATAAAATAGAAAACACTAAAAATGCAAATATCTCGGAAGTACTGTGCGTTATCCAAATTCCGATTAAACAGGGTGTTAGGTCTTGCCGAGACAAACATTTCAGTTCAAGAAATTTGAAAAAAGGTTGAGAAATGAGGGAGTTATGGCCATTTTTGTAAATGACCACAGACGGACACACGGACAGACGGACACACAGACACTTGTTCAGGAAGTGATTCTGAGTAAATGTGTATAAGAAAAAGTTTTTTCTGAAGCTCCGTTCCGATTCTCGATTTTAGGACGATCACAATACTTCCATTTACTCTGTAAATATGGAAGTAAAAATTCACTATTAAAATTTTAAAATTCGCCCAAAATAAAAATACAATACATTATTGGAATATAAAAAATATCCACTTATTCTGCAAGGTAAAACAAAGATTTTAAGACCAAGAACGCTCAAATCGGTTCATTTTTGTGGCCGGAAAAAAATAAAATAGAAAACACTAAAAATGCAAATATATCGGAAGTACTGTGCGTAATCCGAATTCCGATTAAACAGGGTGTTAGGTCTTGCCGAGACAAACATTTCAGTTCAAGAAATTTGAAAAAAGGTTGAGAAATGAGGGAGTTATGGCCATTTTACTTCCATATTTACAGAGTAAATGGAAGTATTGTGATCGTCCTAAAATCGAGAATCGGAACGGAGCTTCAGAAAAAACTTTTTCTTATACACATTTACTCAGAATCACTTCCTGAACAAGTGTCTGTGTGTCCGTGTGTCCGTCTGTCCGTCTGTCCGTCTGTCTGTCTGTCCGTCTGTCCGTCTGTCCGTCTGTGGTCATTTACAAAAATGGCCATATCTCCCTCATTTCTCAACCTTTTTTCAAATTTCTTGAACTGAAATGTTTGTCTCGGCAAGACTTAACACCCTGTTTAATCGGAATTTGGATAACGCACAGTACTTCCAAGATATTTGCATTTTTAGTGTTTTCTATTTTATTTTTTTCCGGCCGCAAAAATGAACCGATTTGAGCGTTCTTGGTCTCAAAATCTTCGTTTTACCTTGCAGAATATGTGGATATTTTTTACATTCCGAAAATGTGGCGTTTTCTCATTTTGGGCAAATTTTAAAATTTTAATACTGAATTTTTTGATATTTTTGACCTAAACACTTTCAAAAGCAGTCAAAATATGACCAAATTGTGTCACAATTTTACGTTTTAAAATATGGAAGTATTGTGTGTTATCTACGCACCACTGGTTTGTAAATGACCACAGATGGACAGACGGACGTAACGGAAGTAACGGACGTAACGGACACACAGACACTTGTTCAGGAAGTGATTCTGAGTAAATGTGTATAAGAAAAAGTTTTTTCTGAGGCTCCGTTCCGATTCTCGATTTTAGGACGATCACAATACTTCCATTTTCTCAGTAAATATGGAAGTAAAAACAGTGACCTACCTTAATAATAACATTATTACTGCCACACAACTCTTCACTATTAATCCTCTCAGAAAAACAACAACAACGTCATTGGCAACCGACGGATAGGAGGAGGTTCGCTACGCTAGCGCTAACTGTATGGCGGCTCGTGCACGAACTAGTAATGCACCAGATAGGTTGGCGCTTACGGTAGACTACGGTCTTAGTGGTAGTATGATTTTGAAGTGTGTTAGTGAGCCAGCCAATGCCTCGACGTAGTGTCCAGGAGCAATTTTCCAGAATGCACCGCCGGTCGAATGCGATCGAATCTGCGGTCTAATCGAGGCAATCTTATCTTATCAGTTCGAAAACTGATATGATTTAGTAAAAATCGCGGAAGGAACAACTTTGTTTTTCTTCTGTGGCATAAAAAAATGAATGACGTGAAGGCAGTTCAATTGAATTTTTCTGAATTTACTTTGGAGGAGAACCGGCTCGCTACTTACCTGCACTGGAAGGACTTTTACTGAAGGTACCTAAAAGCTAAAAATCGCTCCACGACTCGGAAATACAACCGACAACACTTAAGTACTTCAATTTCAACTTTTACAAAATAGGGTTTCTGAAAATTGATAGATGGTACTTAATCATCTCAAAATACTTCTGTTATCACTCGTGAACGTTTTTTGGTGTTCATTTTATAATAATGAGACGTGAAAGTGCAAAACTTTCCTATTAATTTGCATTTACCTAGTTGAAATTGATATTTGGCTGAGAAAAGCACACTGTTTATGATAGCATATTCCCTTCGCGATTGTTCCATAATATATTATCTTATGGCCTCAGTGCACCCCCTGGGTTTGAGGGCAGGAGCCGCCACTGGTGTCGACCATCGTTTACTGTGGCTCAAACTATACAACTATGGAATTAGCGCCAAGTTGATAAGATTATTTAAAAATTTTTATAATTCTGCAGAGCTTCAGGTCAGGGTCAACGACGCGCTCTCCCATCCGTTCGCTTTCACGGAGGGTGTGATGCAGGGCGAGGTGACTAGCCCGTTACTCTTTGCATTGTTTTTGGCAGACGTGGAGGAATTCTTCAGAAGTAGAGGTGCATCGGGAGTTGATGTAAGTGCGACCACTGATGTTCTACTATTGCTCTATGCGGAAGACATGGTTCTGCTGGGTGGACATGAACCGAAAGCTGGACCTCCTAAGTCAGTACTGTCGTGCAAACCAACTGACAGTTAATGTGTCCAAAACCAAGTTGGTCTGCTTCCGGAGAGCTGGAGGCTTGAAGAAGTTGAGGATGAGAATTACTTTCAATGGAGCAGAGGTCGAGCAGGTCTTGTCATATGTGTACTTAGGCGTTCCCTTCAGCAGCTCCGGAGTCATCTGCGGAGCTTGCTCAAGCGCCACCAGTAGAGCTAATGCGGCCGCTGGGGCTGTCATTTCTTTGATGGCTTGAACCAGGGTCGTCTCCTGGGAGGCGACTATGCGGCTCTTTGAGGCATGCGTTTCATCAGTCCTTTTGTATTGTGCCTCCTCATGGGCGTTGAGGTACTCGGAACAGGTTGAGAAAGTGCAGGTGGGGTTTTTTAAACGCTTACTGTTGCTCCCGAGGTCTACGCCTAATCGATTGGTCCGTGCAGAGACGGGAGTGATCCCTCTCGCTTTTACGATTTTTGGGCAGGCGCTCCGCTGGTTCAGAAAGATAATGACTATGCCAGATAGCCGATACCCTCGGATTTGTATGGAGCACTTATTAGCTCTGGCTCGTTCCGGGTCCTGTGATGCTCGATTCAATTGGGTCCTGCAGCTGCGAAACCTGGCCGTCTCTTGCGGCTCTGAGCTCTCCTTGGACAACATGAGCAATCCGGCCGTGCTTATTAGCAATATTGACACTGTCCTGATCCGTGGCAGAGATTTCTTCCAGGGTGAGCGTCCTTGAGTCAAGATATTTGGAAGAAAGGTTACCCTATGACAGATGTTCGGGGCCACAGCAATACTTGACTCTATTGTGGCTACATAGGCTTCTGAGACCTGTTGCCCAAATACGTCTGGCCGGGAGTCACAACGCAAGGATTCTTGTCAATGGCCTATCGGCGCGTTTCAATGCTCAAGAGGGATGTCCTCTTTGTAACTGGAAGCTGCCGGACTCGATTGTGCACTTCTAATTTGAATGCCCACTGTCGATGATCGGGTAATGAATGCACCACGATTGTATGAGATTGAATGTAATTGGATGATAGCACAAAGGTAACTGAATGTGCACGTGAACTGTATAGAAAAACGCTGCTAAGTAGATTAGTGACATGGGTACATTATTTGTCTGGGTATCACAGAAAATAAAGTTCAAATAGTTGGAGTAGGTAGGTTTATCATCATATCATTTGTGGAGTAATGGTCAATGGTGAGTTCAATGATGCTTAAATGGTACTTGTTCACAATGATGAATAAATAGGTATAAAAAGAAAAAAAAAACACTGAGCGACTAAACAAGACCCGTTGACGAGGTCTCATCACGAGGGGACAATGCCCATCCCCGATCCCTTCCCTTATACCTGGACGCAAACCAGGTCCCTGCGGGTCCCTCATATACGGTATTGATACCTGAGATTTCCGAAAAGGCCTGACTCGGGATCGCATCTATTCACCGCACAGCGCTTTAAATTCCCTTAATTAATCTGTACACCCTATTAATATGCGAGACTGGCTAATCCCAATAACGTTTATATAGGTATTTGAGTACCTATAAGAATCTGTGAATATCTGACCCGAATAAATTTGATGAATTCTCAAACGCGACTCAATTTTATTTGGCAACACATAAATTTTGAAGATTGTTCCAGGTGTTATTTTGCAACTATGGTGCAACTGTGCTGGGGTTGCCCCCACAGCTACTCCCCCTCCAGCGAGCTGCAAAAGCTGACTCGCTTTCCTGATCGGAGGATCATTTTCTTTTCTTCCACTTTAGACTTCCGTTCATCCTGAACGTCTTCTTCCTTGAAATCGTCCGGAACCGCAATGAACGCTGGTTTCAACCGGTCCACGGATATGTTGACGTCCGCTCCTTTCATTTTTAGGGTGAAAAATTTTGGAGTTCGTTCCACCACTTCGAACGGACCTTCGTAGGGATGTGTGAGCGACGGCTTCATTCGGTCGATTCGCACGAAGACATGTTTTGATTTCATCAATTCTTTATGGACGAACGGCGAGAATCTTGACTTCTGGGTTTCCGGTGTTGGCTTCAACTCTTCCATCCTTTTCTTTAGTTCTCGAACGAATTCTTGAGGGTCCTCTTCAAGAGCACTCGTCTCATTGAAGAAATCTCCTGGCAATCGCAACGGCATACCATATAAAATTTCCGCTATCGACGCGTTCGCGTCCAATTTTATGGATGCTCTAATGCCAAGAAGGATGGTAGGGAGAACTTCAGTCCATTTCTTTTGTCCATGCGCTCGAATGGCGGCTTTGAGTGTCCGGTGAAAGCGCTCGATTTTTCCTTGGGCCTGGGGATGATACGGGGTTGTCCTCTGGATTTGGCTACCGCACAGTTTGGCGAGCGACGAAAATAGCTCCGACATGAATTGTCTACCTTGATCGCAGTGAATCCTTAGAGGAGTTCCGAATCTGGCGATCCACTCCTTGAAGAAATTTTTCGCGACGGTTTCTGCGTCTATATTCTTGAGGGGAATTACTTCAACCCAGCTGGAAAATCTATCGATGCACGTCAGGCAGTATAAGTAACCATCGGAAATGGGCAATGGTCCCACGATGTCAATGTGTACGACATCGAAACGTTGATCGACTTCGGGATATTTACCGAGTGGGGATTTCACGTGTCGGGTTATCTTGCTTTTTTGACAAGGTATGCACGCTTTAGCCCATTTGACTATATCCCTATTCATGCATGGCCAAACGCATTTTGAAGCTATTAATTTGACTGTTGCTTTCACTCCAGGGTGTGCTAATGAATGATAATTTTGAAAAATGGGGAATCTAAATTGTTTTGGAACGAATGGTCGAATTTTGTCTGTCGAAACATCGCACCAAACAATTTTTCCGTTGTTATTTGGAAATTTCTTGAATTTTAGTGAAGTGTCCGATTTGAGGAGATTTTCGAGCTCGGAATCGTTTTCTTGAGCTTCGCCGATTTTCTCGTAATTTATTTCATCCACAGATAATCGGGAGAGAAAATCTGAAACTTGATTTTCAGCTCCAGCTATGTGTCGGATGTCGGTCGAAAATTGAGAAATGAAATGCAAATGACGGAGTTGCCTTGGCGATGCTTTTTCGTTTGATTGTTTGAACGCGAAACTTAAGGGCTTATGATCAGAAAAGATCGTAAACTCTCTTCCTTCGATGAAAGGTTTGAAGTGTTTGACACCTAGATAAATACGAAGCAGTTCCCTATCGTAGGTGCTATACTTTTTCTGAGCATCGTTGAGTTTTTTCGAGTAGAATCCGATGGGTCTCCATCCGAGTGGTTCTTTTTGCTGTAACACAGCTCCTACTGCGTAATCCGATGCGTCTACGAATAAACCGATCGAATATTTTGAGCTAGGAACAGTGAGAGTTGCCGCGTTCATAACGTCCAATTTACATTTTTCAAATCCGTTTTTGGCTTCTTCCGTCCATTCAATTTTTCGATTGTCTTTTTTTGTTGCGCCTTTCAAATACTCGTTCAAAATTGCTTGATGATCGGCTGCGTTTTTGGTGAACCTTCTATAGAAATTCAACATACCTAAAAACCGTCTTAATTCTTGGATAGTTGTAGGTAGTTGGCATTCTTTTATTGCTCGGACTTTCTCAGGGTCAGGTTTAGTCCCGTCTTTTGTAATGGAATGTCCAAGAAAAATGAGTTCACTTTTGCCGAATTCTGATTTTGCTACGTTTATTTTGATTCCAAATTTGTCTAATCTTTCGAAAATTGTTTTGACATGTTCTCTATGTTCTGTCCACGTACTGGATGCGATGATAATATCATCCAAGTATGCGAAACAGAAATCCAAACCTTGCAGAACTGAATTTATGAAACGTTGGAATGTTGCAGGTGCATTCTTTAATCCGAAAGGCATGAAATTGTATTCGAAGAGACCGAAAGGAGTGATGATTGCACTTTTGGGTTTGTCTTCTTCTGCAAGTGGGATTTGGTGGTATGCAGATAAAAGATCAATTTTGGAAAAAATTGTTTTGCCTTCTAAAATGTGGTAAACGTCGGTGATGTGAGGCAGAGGATACCTATCCGGAACCGTTCGATCGTTTAGCCTACGATAATCACCACAACATCTCCACGTACCATTTTTCTTCTTAACCATGTGTAATGGGCTTGCCCATGACGAACTCGATGGTCTAATAATGTTATTGTCGAGAAGGAATCGAAATTCTTGTTTTGCTTGTTTTTGTTTCTCTACATCCAAACGACGAGCTCTTCCAAAAACAGGAGGTCCCGCAGTAACTTGGATGTAATGTTTAACCTCATGGCGGATTTCCGATGGTACGAGAAGGGTTGGTTTGGTCAATTCAGGAAATTGTTTTAGGAGATCAGCAAATTCAGTATTGTCTAGAACCGTGATCACCTTGTCTTCCAGAGTGACTTCACTGATTTGTCCCGGAATTCGAAGTTTGGTTTTATTGTCAATCAATCGTTTATGTTTGAGATCGATGAGCAAATCAAAGTTGTGTAGGAAATCGGCTCCTAAAATTCCTTTAGCGGTTTTGGCAATAATGAAAGGCCATTCGAATTTTCGTTTGAGTCCTAAATCGAGATCCATGAGCTTCATGCCGAACGTGGGAATTTGACTACCGTTCGCTGCAAAAAGTGTGTACTTAGCTGGTTGATCTGATTTTGAGAATAATTTTGCTGGTAAGACCGAAACGTCAGCACCGCTGTCTACCAAAAATCGAATTCCTGATCTCTTGTCTTTTACGAATAATCTGAAACTGCCCCCTTGTGAAAATTCATCGACAGCTGACATGGGAGCTACTGGCGCTGTCGATTCTCGTTTTCCTTCTCCCATTGGCAAGGTGGGGAACATTTCTCGGGTTTGCAATCTGCACCAAATCTGAAGTGGTAATAACAAAACTTACCATTCCGATCAAATTTGGGCCTGTTATTTCGACGTCGGCTTACGCTACGACTACGGCTTACTGAAGAACTCCGACTTCTTGATCGTGATCTGAGTTCGCAAAGCTGCTTCCGTATTTCGTCGATCGCTTGAGCCATAGCTTCGAGAGAATTTCCGTTCGTTGAGGCTGTTGATTGAGGAACATATTGTGAGCGTGAGGGTTGAATTTCATCTACCTCTCTTACTTCGCACACCTTATCAGCTAGAAGCGCTAGTTTATTGAGGTCGCCCTCTGCTATGACCAAAATGCTTCTAACATGTTCCGGAAGTTTTTCGAGCCACAACGTTTTTAGAACCTTTTCCGAAAAATCGCTTCTTCCAGCCAACGACTGCATTTTCCTCAAGAGTTGGGAGGGTTTTAGGCTACCCAACTCCAACCCGCTAGTGATTTTCTTAATTTGAGATTCTTCACTTTCTTTGTAAATAGAGATGAGCCTATTTTTAGCTTGCGTGTACTTATCTGTGAGCGCTGAATCTACGAGATCATAGATGTTTTCGAGATAAGGAGGATCTAATCCTGCTAGTAGATGATCAAACCGAGTATTCTCTCGTGTGATTTTCTTCAGCTTGAATTGCGCTTCCACTTGGCAGAACCAAATGTCTGGTTTTTGAGGCCAAAATGGAGGTAATTTCAGCGTTACCTCACAGCTTTCCGATGCTTCTTCTTGCATTGTGATTAGAGGTCACCAATTTATAGGTATTTGAGTACCTATAAGAATCTGTGAATATCTGACCCGAATAAATTTGATGAATTCTCAAACGCGACTCAATTTTATTTGGCAACACATAAATTTTGAAGATTGTTCCAGGTGTTATTTTGCAACTATGGTGCAACTGTGCTGGGGTTGCCCCCACAGTTTACTTTCTAATAGCCGAATCGCAGTTTTGCAGTTCCAAGCCTATAAACCGACGCCCTCGGATAAAACAGTCGTTATTAAGGGTGGGAATGCATCTGATAGGGAATTTATCACCCGACGTTTTCTCCTGTATCACGTTTTTGCTTAACCCCATAGGTGCTTAGGCCGTAAAACCAAGAAAATTGCGAAAAAATTGACCCTGGTGACCAAAATCTCGAAAAAATGCCAAATTTCATGTTTCATAGTCAATATCTAAAGATTCCCGCCAAAAAACCCCGAAGTCAAATCCATCATTTTTTTGAAATTTTTCCTAGGCTAGGACCTTGGATTTTCCAGCTGGAATCGGTTTTTACTTCCATATTTACAGAGTAAATGGAAGTATTGTGATCTTCCTAAAATCGAGAATCGGAACGGAGCTTCAGAAAAAACTTTTTCTTATACACATTTACTCAGAATCACTTCCCGAACAAGAGTCTGTGTGTCCGTGTGTCCGTCTGTGGTCATTTACAAAAATGGCCATAACTCCCTCATTTCTCAACCTTTTTTCAAATTTCTTGAACTGAAATGTTTGCCTCGGCGAGACCTAACACCCTGTTTAATCAAAATTCGGATAACGCACAGTACTTCCGCTATATTTGCATTTTTAGTGTTTTCTATTTTGTTTTTTTCTGGCCACAAAAATGGACCGATTTGAGCGTTCTTGGTCTCAAAATCTTTGTTTTACCTTGCAGAATATGTGGATATTTTTTATATTAAAAAAATGTAGCGGATTTCTTTTTTTTGGCAAATTTTAAAATTTGCATAGTGAATTTTTTGACATTTTTGACCTAAACACGCTTGAAAACAGTCAAAATATGATCAAATTTTTTCATATATGTACGTTTCAAAATATGGAAGTATTGTGTGTTATCTACGCACCACTGGTTTGCATTTTTCTTAGTCCTAGAGGGTTGTAGAAAATTGCAAATTTTTTGTGTGATGTACCTGCCCAAAACCTACTCAAAAATATTTTTTTTGGAATTTTAACATTTTTTTTAAAGGGTCAAAAAAATATTTTTTGTTTAGGTCAAAAATTAGTCTTTAAACCAGTTTTTGATTACTAACCCCCAATCAATTTTGACTTATAGGGAGTGAAAAATGTCAACCTTCAAGGAATCCAACGAGCTCAAAAAATTCAAAATCGGTTCAGTAGGACTCCCTCAAATTGCCAAA
Organism: Nesidiocoris tenuis; assembly: GCA_036186465.1. NCBI lineage: Eukaryota > Metazoa > Arthropoda > Insecta > Hemiptera > Miridae > Nesidiocoris > Nesidiocoris tenuis. The sequence continues at coordinate 3,065,576 of AP028909.1, forward strand.
AACGCGAAAACGCAGAAATCGCATTAAGAAATTCAAGCCAAACCGATTCAAAAACAAAATTTTCGAATTTTTTCGGAAAAACCACCCTATCTTATGGTAAATCAAGCGAGAAACACGGGAAAAATACTCAAAAAATTCTAAACCCACGGCATCACCTTCAAAATTGAGATTTTGTGTTTTTTCAAAAATATACCCTAATTATGCCGAATTGGACCCGTTAACCTTCTCCGATCGGATTGCCCGGACAATATGCCTCAAGTTGGAGCAAACCACAACTTTCAAGACTAATTTAGTCAAAATCGGATCAGTATTTCAATACGAAGTGGCTGGACGAAATTTTTGGCCAAAATTTCGTCCGTCCACTTCGTATCGAACCGCTGATCCGATTTTGGTGCGGTTGGTCCTAAAAGTTGTGTTTTGCTCCAACTTGAGGCATATTGTCAGGGGAATCCGATCAAAAAATTTTAAGGGGTCGAAAACCCAAAAAAACTGTTTTTGAGATCATGACTTTTTTTACATTTGATCGTTTTTGAGTAGTCTAGAGTTGATTCAGAGGATTCCCTTATAGGAGGTGCACGTAACAGGAAAATTTGCTAAACGCTCGTTTTTTTTTTTTTTTTTTTTAAATCGGACCACTCCTTCTATGCGTTTTGCTGCTGACGGCGTACGGCGGACGGACAAACAATTTTTATTGCAGATTCGTGTTCTAGAACCTCTGAAACGTGAAAGAAAAAATTTTCAGGGGGTGTTGTAAAAAAATTTTTCTTGATCAATTACATAGGTACATTATTTCTGGAAATAATGTACCAAAAGGAAAATTACGAAAGAATCAGCTTCAGCTCGACTCGCGATGACTGGGAAACAACAGATGACTGACTGATGATTAACACAAGATGGCTCTTAAGCAAAAAGATCGAATGAGTGAGCAAACTATCGATCGGGCTGGAACACCCACCACTCCTAACCAATCCCCGAGTCAAATTTTTAGCACCCCTCATGAATCCCGGTCTAACACCTATCGAGCAATATGAAAAACTATTAACGAGCCCCACCAGGGACACGACTAGTAGAATATATTTCTTTCTAAACGAAGCTATTGTCGAGAGAGGCGATATGCTCTCCTTGTAAGATGGCTAGTAGGTGCCTGGCCCTTACCGGTTAAAACTGAATGTAAGGTAAAAGGACACAAATTTGACTGAATTGATACTGTTACTGCTGTTCTGTGTATTTGTAGATGCTAATTATTTATATCGGTTGTACACATCTATTCTTCTCTATTATTTACGTTGCCTGCCTTCATCGTCGGTTGTGTGAGCACTATGCTATGGATCAGGGGCGGCTCCTGGCAGGAGCAGAGGAGCATGTGCACCCCCTGGCCAAAATGAGAAAGAAAAAAACAGTGACCTACCTTAACAATATCATTATCACTGCCACACTATTCCCAACTCTTCACAATCCTCTCTGAAAAACAACAACAACGTCATTGGCAAAGCCTCAGGATCACCGACGGATAGGACTAGCGCTATACTGTATGGCGGCTTGTGCACGAACTAGTAATGCACGAGATAGGTCTTAGTGGTAGTGTGTTTTCTGGAAGTGTGTGAGTGAGCCAGCCAATGCCTCACCGTACCGTCCAGGTGCAAATTTTCTGTCTGCTCCGCCGGTCAAATGCGATAGAATCTGCGGTCGAATGCGGTCTAATCGAGGTAATCTTATCTTATCAGTTCGAAAACTGGTATGATTTAGTAAAAATCGCGGTGTTTTCTTCTGTGGTTCAATAAAAATGAGTGATGTGAAGGTAGTTCAATTGAATTTTTTTAAGTTTACTTTGGAGGAGAAAATAGCAATCCAGGAACCCGGCCGCTGCTCACCTGCACTGGAAGGACTTTTACTGAAGGTAAAAGCTAAAAATCGCTCCACGACTCGGAAATGCAACCGACAATACTTAGGTACTTCAATTTCAACTTTTACAAAATAGGGTTTCTGAAAATTGATAAATGGTAATCATCTTAAAATTCCTCTGTTATCACTAGTGAACGTTTTTTGGTGTTCATTTTATAATAATGAGAAGTAAAAGTGTGCAAAACTTTACTATTAATTTGCATTTACTTAGTTGAAATTGATATTTGGCTGAGACCAACTGACTGTTTATGATAACATATTCCCTTCGCGATTGTTCTATAATATAATATATTATTATCTATATTATAGATCTAGATAATATTATTATCTTATGGCCTAAGTGCACCCCCTGGGTTTAAGGGCAGGAGCCGCCACTGCTATGGATGTATATCTAATAAGCAATAAAGTATAATTCATTCATTCATTATTTTAGAATCAAATGAGTGCATTTTATTCACAACTAGCTGTACCCGCCCGGCGTTGCCCGTGCAAAAAAATTAGAAAATGCAGATAAGTGAATAGCGCAGGAATCTCTCTCTCTCTCTCTCTCTTCCCCCCCCCCCCATAGCTATAGCTTCCCCCATAGGATAGCTGTACCCGCCCATGTCCCCGTGTTGTCACTTCTTTCACGTTTAAAATTCACTTTTTTTACTTTTTTAAAACTTAAGAACCCACTTTTTTAAAATTCACTTTTTTCAAATTAAAAAAAAAATTTTTTTTTCAAAAATCGAAAATCGGGCGTCGAGGTCTTGTTGCCAGCCCCTTTGTGCTTCCGTGTAAAAAATTCCAGGTCCCTGCGTGCGATAGATTTGGCTGGAGACAACCAACAAACAAACACTTTCTTTTATTATTATAGATAATATGAAGGGTAAGGGGAAGGAACGAGGAATGTCACAAAAAGTACTTTTAGAGAAAAAGCAGGTTTTGTATTTTAAACTATATGTTTTTTCCCCTTACACCAAATCTTTCGTTGCTTCTCAGTGCGACATTTATACTTTTTGCCCCTTGGAGTTTCACTATACGGTAAGTACCTTTGAATTCCTACAAAATGCGCTATTAAGCTTGTTTTTGGGAAAAATGGACATTTCCTGTTCTTTCCCCTTACCCTTCATAATATGAAGCACCCCCGCGAGAAAAGTGTTACATCTCAAAAAAAGTGATTTCTGGGAAAATGAGTTTGAAAGTTTCAAGTAAAAGTATGTCCCCTCAAATTTCTATGTGCTATTCGATGGGCTCCAATTTTTTTTTATCCTTTACTTCAGTATTCTAGTATTGGCTTCTCATACAAAAAATCGATTATCTTCGATTTTGGTTACTGGAATGTAGCAGAATTTAATTAAATTTAGAGTTGTAACTTTGTTCTTCATCGTCTATTTTATTTTTTTCCGGCCACAAAAATGAACCGATTTGAGCGTTCTTGGTCTTAAAATCTTTGTTTTACCTTGCAGAATATGTGGATATTTTTTATAACCCGATAATGTGACGTATTTTCATTTTGGGTGGATTTTAAAACTTGGATAGTGAATTTTTTGATATTTTTGACCTTAACACCCTTGAAAGCAGTCAAAATATGATTAATTTGTATCACAATTTAGCGTATCAAAATATGGAAGCATTGTGTGTTATCTGGTTCCAAGTCTTTCGCGTCGCAGCTGGAGAATATCTGAGATGTAACCATGTTCTTCCAACGAACACCGCCCAAAACAGCCAAATTTCCCTCGGGGAACACCGTTTCATCTGCTCTCTAGCGGCGAATATTCAAGTTAGAGATATAACTATCATCTTGCTGTGTAGAGCTTTTCAAGCGCTATTTCACTATGCATTTAACTCAAAAATCGCGTTTTTTGAGATGTAACACTTTTCTCGCGGGGGCATATTATGTTGGAAGTGATGTGATAGTGGCTTATCTCATAAATCCACTCCAAACACCTGATTTTGAAGAACTGGAAACGGGACAAAAATGGGTGACCAGAAAACTATGACTGATAGCAGCTAATAGCATTGAGAAAGGCGCCCACTCAAGCCGAATTTGATTCTTTGGAGTAAGGAGTACAAGGAGAGCACAACCGCTGACTTGTATTTTCGTTTTACCACCCTGACGATACAATTGAAGGTTTTCACTTTTTGGGGTAAAGTTACCTCTGGTGGAGTAAAGTTTGCCGGTTTTAGAAGAAGAAGAAGAAGAAGAAGAATACTTTTATTTGCCGAGACACACTTGTGTATAAGCAATGGTCATAAGCATAGTGAAGTTGGATTTAATTATAAAATAAGAGATAATGGGGAGAGCATGAGTCGCCCCCCCCCGTGCCGGCCGGGCGCCACCCCGGCCAGCCCCGGGCCCACCCGCCGATGGCGGCCCCCGAGCCGGGAGTCGTGGCTACGTATGCTTCGCTCACGACTGCTACCGGCCAGAATTTCACAAAATTGTGAGCGCACAGAAGTGCAATGACCGCCCCCGGGGCAGACCGAAGGGCGCGGCACGAGTCACGGGGCACACGAACACACACACACTCACCCATTCATTCAATAAATTACAGGCATTCCAATATTTTAAACATAAATAAGACACTGATTTGTACACATATTCAAAGCATTACAAAAGGCAGGTACATTTTACACATATTTTGTTGGCATAATCATCAGGTACTTAACTAAAACATCTTTAAAAAATATTGGTAGCCACACAATTTATACACATTTACAAATAAAACAAAAATGAACGGTCCAAGAGCAAGAGTACTTTGATAAATTTTCCTCTGCACACAATGGATCCCTCTAGGTTGGCCAGGATTGAGCAGCGCATAAGAACTCTTCAAAATTGTAGGGGGCCAGCTTGAGCAAAAATGACTTGCATGCGACTTTGAAGGGCAACCTACTTTTCCTCTGAATTTCTTGGGGGATAACATTGAAAAACTTGGGGCCCCACCAGTTTTGTGCGTTTCGGGCCACATTCAACCGACAATTTTGCACGACGAGGCTCCCTGCATTCCTTGTGCCGTATGCATGTCTAACTTGTGGCGAGCTGTCAAGGTTAGCGTGAATATAGACTAAACAGTCAAGGATATACTGTCCCGGCAAAGTGAGTACCCCAATTTTGGTGAAATCTGCCTTGACGTCAGACCGGTAGCCACGACGAAGAACAGCCCGAACTGCTCGACGCTGGCATCCAAACACCAAGGCTGCCGACGGGGAGTGACCCCAGCAGAGCAGGCAATAAGACATTCGGCTGTGGAACACCGCATGATAGGCCCGCAGCACTGCATCACCTGATAAGCAGTCGCGTAGTCGTCGCAGCAAGAAGGTCACACTGCTCAGCGAGGCCGTCAGCTGCTCACAATGGGCCCTCCAGTTCAGTTTGGGATCAACCCGAATCCCCAGCATTTTCAAGTCTCGTGGGTTGGTGCCGAGAGATGATAGATCTCTGAGTCCAAAGTACATAGTCTGCGTTTTATCATTATTTACCGTTAGGCGGTTTGCATTAAACCAGGAAGTAATTTCATTGACGGATTTCTCACTATTAGCCACCAGAGACTCGATGCTATTGTCCTCACATAAAACCGATGAGTCATCCGCAAAGAGCACACTAACATTTGACGTGTGTTGGGGCAGATCATTTATAAATATCAAAAATAATGTCGGTCCTAAAACACTTCCTTGAACCACCGATAACTCACCAAGAGAACATGCATCGGATACCGTATTTTTTAGTCGAACTGCTTGGAATCTGTCCGCAAGAAACGAGCCCAGTAGTCTGATTGCATCATCCGAGAAGTTATACTTTGTCAACTTACTGAGGAGCAACTTATGGGGTACGCAGTCGAAGCATTTGGCAACGTCAACGCAAACGGCAGACGCGTAGGTTCCATTCAAGAAGCAGTCCGATATGAAGTCTGAGAACCGCAGCATCGCGTCCTGGGTCGACCTGGACTTCCTGGAACTTGGAATAATTTGCGATTGACTCCGGTGAATTGATTCCTGATGAATGATGCCGTCGTTGGGGCCGACTTGAGATTCCCGATCCAGTCATTTTGACAAGGTGATGTTTCCTTTTCCATCGCAGATCCACACGGACTTGCCCTCCAAGTCCATCCAATCACGGGTTTGAGCAGCCAGAGCCCTTCCAATCGCATCCTTGCGGGTGAAACATGTTGCGACACGGTCACGAGTCGCACGGAACCATATAGCATCCGTCACTGGTATGACAGAGAGGTTCATGAATCTGGATTGCAGGCCTCGGAGGAATTTGTTCATACGGTATATCTCGATATTCAAAACCGACCAGCTAGGTAGTTCACGGTGAAAAGGCAACTCACAAAGCACAACACGCGCGTGAGCGAGATGTGCCATCAATTCCAAAAACATGGCTCTCAGATGGCGAATACGACCGTACTCCATTTCGAGACTACCAGCTGCAACTAACACCATGTCACGCTGACCGATCTCACTCGAGCTTTTAATTGAACTGAAAATGGATTCAATTGAAGCATGCGGTTTTATAAAGGCTTCCACACAGGCATTTGATGGAAGATACGCAGCGATCCTCGATCCGACGCCCACCAAACTACCATCGCCAAAGACTCTCACCCTGGCCCGGATCCCCTTCTGGGGCCTAGAGGAATCCTGGGCTGGACGACTCGTAGACTGCGAGCCATCATCTGTGACAGGAGGACGCCCTGCCAGGGGCATTTCCTCAACTGTCCAGGAATTGGTCTTCTTCCTTCGCGAACGACGACAGCGACGACGAGAGTGCGAAAAGGTAGAGTTCTCACATGCAGACAAATCACCTGACGGAAACCCGTCAATAATTGGATACTTATTGCCATTATTACATAAGTCAGACCCGCCATGGGCAACGGCAACCGACGAGGGCTCGACGATTTGTAACAAGTCGGAGGTGGAAGTGAATGCCTCACTTTTGTCAAAATTATCAACCAAGGAATGGTTTTGTCGGGAGTGGTCTGGCAATGTCTGGGCGCCCTTGGATGTAGTCTCAGTAAGCGGGGATTGCACCGTTTTATTGAGTGTAATCATACAAGTTGTTTGAGCTGATGATTCCTTATAGACACCTTTTTTTGCTCTGAATTATAACACCTCGTCTTGCAGAGCTTGGATCTTGATTTCATAGGCCAGCCTGTCCTCTTGTAAGTCATCCTCAGCCGCCAACAAGTCGCCGCTGATCGAATCCAGCTTGGATTTATTAGCATGGAAAGAAGTTTCAAGTAAACACATTTGCTGATGAGTTTCAGTCAACTCTTTTACCCGATCATTTGCTACCTCAAGAAGCCTTTTAAGAGAGGACGTAAAAGACAAAGCATTTTCAGCTTTTGTAAATAAGCCGAAATCAGGGAAGAACTGTAATATTTCCTCTCTAATATCAGACAAGAGATCGTCGCTGAGGTTGAACAAATTAATCTCCTCAAGAGTGTCTTTGAAATTTTGAAGGTGTTTAGCACGCGTTAAGGCCATCAGAAAATGTTTATATCTGGCGAGAATTTGGCAGATCAGGCCAACAGAGCTCTTGAGTAGTGAACAGAGCCCAGAAAATATAACACAGGTCAAAACAAGACCGGCACACGAACGAGCCAAGTTAAAAGAGATAGACTCACGCGTTTGGGTGAGATAAGATGCTCCTGACTAATTAGCTCAGATAAGATGAAGAGATAAGCCGAACTCGGGTGCTAGGCTTCAGCAACGAGTGCGACAGCAATGGAAAACGCGCAAGAAAAAAGAGAGCGAATCAGACCGAGAACGAGCGCGAGTTCAGGTCCTCACTCGATCGCTTGCGACCGGATACTTTAACGGTACTTTTAAAGTTTAAAATTTAAAAAATGGGAACCAAGATAATTAAGACAAGGTAGGTAGATCCTATAGGTGCCTGAAGTACATTACACTGGTGAGTATTTGTATGATTTGTATGTACTTAAATTTGGAAAATGTACTACTTCACAGAGAATAACATCTGGTCACCGTGTACCATAGTACAAAATACTTCAGTGCTATTCTAACCTGGATCAGTAATGATAATGACGTTACCTAACGTAGTTACTCACGTCCAAATTTTGCAGCTGATGGCCGAAGATCGGGAAACACTTCTAGAGGATTCCTGGAAGGATTTGTTCATCTTGACGATGGCGCAATGGTCGTTTCCAATCGAGAAAGGTGAATCAATATACGATTTTAAGTTCCAAGGTCAACCAATTACTCAATCAATTCCTACCTACAGCCAAAATGATGTGTGTATCAGAATTTTCGACTTGTGTTTTCAGTTTACCTGGTGTTTATCTTCTACGTTTCAAAGGGCCTAGAACACCAGTCTGCAATGAATAAATTTGTCCGTACGCCATATACAGTGTGCTGCAAAACGCATACAAGGAGTAGTCTGATAAACCAGTGGTGCGTAGATAACACACAATACTTTGAAACGTACGTATTTGACAAAATTTGATCATATTTTGACTGTTTTTAAGGGTGTTTAGGTCAAAAATATCAAAAAATTCACTATGCAAATTTTAAAAATTCGCCAAAAAAACATTCGCTATATTTTTGGAATACAAAAAATAACCACATATTCTGCAAGGTAAAACGAAGATTTTGAGACCAAAAACGCTCAAATCGGTCCATTTTTGTGGCCGGAAAAAAAAATAGAAAACACTAAAAATGCAAATATATCGGAAGTACTGTGAGTAATTCAAATTCCGATAAAACAGGGTGTTAGGTCTTGCCGAGACAAACATTTCAGTTCAAGAAATTTGAAAAAAAGTTGAGAATTGAGGGAGCTATGGCCATTTATACTTCCATATTCACAGAGTAAATGGAAGTATTGTGATCGTCCTAAAATCGAGAATCGGAACGGAACTTCAGAAAAACCTTTTCTTATACACATTTACTCAGAATCACTTCCCGAACGAGTGTCTGTGTGTCCGTGTGTCTGTCTGTCCGTCTGTGGTCATTTACAAAAATAGCCATAGCACCCTCAATTCTCTCAACCTTTTTACTTCCATATTTACAGAGTAAATGGAAATATTGTGATCGTCCTAAAATCGAGAATTGGAACGGAGCTTCAGAAAAAACTTTTTCTTATACACATTTACTCAGAATCACTTCCTGAACAAGTGTCTGTGTGTCCGTGTGTCCGTCTCTGGTCATTTACAACCAGTGGTGCGTAGATAACACACAATACTTCCATATTTTGAAACGTAAAATTGTGACACAATTTGATCATATTTTGACTGCTTTTGAAAGTGTTTAGGTCAAAAATATCAAAAAATTCAATATTAAAATTTTAAAATTTGCTCAAAATGAAAAAACGCCACATTTTCGGAATGTGAAAAATATCCACATATTCTGCAAGGTAAAAAAAAGATTTTAAGACCAAGAACGCTCAAATCGGTTCATTTTTGCAGCCGGAAAAAAAAAAATAGAAAACCTTAAAAATGAAAATATATCGGAAGTACTGTGCGTTATCCAAATTTCGATTAAACAGGGTGTTAGGTCTTGCCGAGACAAACGTTTCAGTTCAAGAAATTTGAAAAAAGGTTTAGAAATGAGGGAGTTATGGCCATTTTTGTAAATGACCACAGACGGACAGACGGACGTAACGGACGTAACGGACACACAGACACTTGTTTAGGAAGTGATTCTGAGTAAATGTGTATAAGACTAGTGGTGCGTAGATAACACACAATACTTCCATATTTTGAAACATAAAATTGTGACACAATTTGATCATATTTTGACTGCTTTTAAGGATGTTTAGGCCAAAAATATCGAAAAATTCACTATTAAAATTTTAAAATTCGCCCAAAATGAAACCAGTGGTGCGTAGATAACACACAATACTTCCATATTTTGAAACGTAAAATTGTGACACAATTTGATCATATTTTGACTGCTTTTGAAAGTGTTTAGGTCAAAAATATCAAAAAATTCAATATTAAAATTTTAAAATTTGCTCAAAATGAAAAAACGCCACATTTTCGGAATGTGAAAAATATCCACATATTCTGCAAGGTAAAACAAAGATTTTAAGACCAAGAACGCTCAAATCGGTTCATTTTTGCAGCCAGAAAAAAAAATAGAAAACCTTAAAAATGCAAATATATCGGAAGTACTGTGCGTTATCCGAATTTCGATTAAACAGGGTGTTAGGTCTTGCCGAGACAAACGTTTCAGTTCAAGAAATTTGAAAAAAGGTTGAGAAATGAGGGAGTTATGGCCATTTTTGTAAATGACCACAGACGGACGTAACGGACGTAACGGACACACAGACACTTGTTTAGGAAGTGATTCTGAGTAAATGTGTATAAGACTAGTGGTGCGTAGATAACACACAATACTTCCATATTTTGAAACATAAAATTGTGACACAATTTGATCATATTTTGACTGCTTTTAAGGATGTTTAGGCCAAAAATATCGAAAAATTCACTATTAAAATTTTAAAATTCGCCCAAAATGAAAAAACGCCACATTTTCGGAAAAAAAATAGAAAACACTAAAAATGCAAATATCTCGAAAGTACTGTGCGTTATCCAAATTCCGATTAAACAGGGTGTTAGGTCTTGCCGAGACAAACATTTCAGTTCAAGAAATTTGAAAAAAGGTTGAGAAATGAGGGAGTTATGGCCATTTTTGTAAATGACCACAGACGGACAGACGGACACACGGACAGACGGACACACGGACACACAGACACTTGTTCAGGAAGTGATTCTGAGTAAATGTGTATAAGAAAAAGTTTTTTCTGAAGCTCCGTTCCGATTCTCAATTTTAGGACGATCACAATACTTCCATTTACTTTGTAAATATGGAAGTAAAAACGCCACATTTTCGGAATGTAAAAAATATCCACGTATTCTGCAAGGTAAAACAAAGATTTTAAGACCAAGAACGCTCAAATCGGTTCATTTTTGAGGCCGGAAAAAAATAAAATAGAAAACACTAAAAATGCAAATATATCGGAAGTACTGTGCGTAATCCGAATTCCGATTAAACAGGGTGTTAGGTCTTGCCGAGACAAACATTTCAGTTCAAGAAATTTGAAAAAAGGTTGAGAAATGAGGGAGTTATGGCCATTTTTGTAAATGACCACAGACGGACAGACGGACACACGGACACACTGACACTTGTTCAGGAAGTGATTCTGAGTAAATGTGTATAAGAAAAAGTTTTTTCTGAAGCTCCGTTCCGATTCTCGATTTTAGGACGATCACAATACTTCCATTTACTCTGTAAATATGGAAGTAAAAAAGTTTTTTCTGAAGCTCCGTTCCGATTCTCGATTTTAGGACGATCACAATACTTCCATTTACTCTGTAAATATGGAAGTAAAAATGGACATAACTCCCTCATTCCTCAACCTTTTTTCAAATTTCTTGAACTGAAATGTTTGTCTTGGCAAGACCTAACACCCTGTTGAATCGGAATTTGGATAACGCACAGTACTTTCGAGATATTTGCATTTTTAGTGTTTTATATTTTATTTTTTCCGGCCGCAAAAATGAACCGATTTAAGCGTTCTTGGTCTTAAAATCTTTGTTTTACCTTGCAGAATATGTGGATATTTTTTACATTCCGAAAATGTAGCGTTTTTTCATTTTGGGCGAATTTTAAAATTTTAATACTGAATTTTTTGATATTTCTGACCTAAACACTTTCAAAAGCAGTCAAAATATGATCAAATTGTGCCACAATTTTACGTTTCAAAATATGGAAGTATTGTGTGTTATCTACAAACCTCTGGTTTCAAATTTCTTGAACTGGAATGTTTATCTCGGGAAGACCTAACACCCTGTTTAATCGAATTTTGGATAACGCACAGTACTTCCGATATATTTGCATTTTCAGTGTTTTCTGTTTTATTTTTTTTCCAGCCACATAAATGGACCGATTTGAGCGTTCTTGGTCTTAAAATCTTCGTTTTACCTTGCAGAATATGTGGATATGTTTTATATTGCAAAAATGTAGCGAATTTTTAAATTTGCGGAGTGAATTTTTTGATATTTTTGGCCTAAACAGCCTTAAAAACAGTCAAAATATGATCAAATTTTTTCAAATGTGTACGTCAAAATATGGAAGTATAGTGTGCACCACTGGTTGTAAATGACCACAGACGGACTAACGGACACACAGACACTAGTTCGGGAAGTGATTCTGAGTAAATGTGTATAAGAAAAAGTTTTTTCTGAAGCTTCGTTCTGATTCTTGATTTTAGGACGATCACAATAATTCGGTTTACTCTGTAAATATGGAAGTAACCAGTGGTGCGTAGATAACACACAATATTTCCATATTTTGAAACTTAAAATCGAGACACAATTTGATCATATTTTGGATGCTTTTAAGGGTGTTTAGGCCAAAAATATCAAAAAATTCACTATTAAAATTTTAAAATTCGCCCAAAATAAAACAACAATACATTATTAGAATATAACAAATATCTACATATTCTGCATGGTAAAACAAAGATTTTAAGACCAAAAACGCTCAAATCAATTCTTTTTTGCGGCCGGAAAAAAATAAAAGACGCTAAAATTGCAAATATATTGGAAGTACTGCGCGTTATCCAAATTCCGATTAAACAGGGTGTTAGGTCTTGCCGAGACAAACATTTCAGGTCAAGAAATTTGAAAAAAGGTTGAGAAAGAGGAAGCTATGGTCATTTTTACTTCCATATTTACAGAGTAAATGGAAGTATTGTGATCGTCCTAAAATCGAGAATCGGAACCGAGCTTCAGTAAAAACTTTTGGTACATTATTTCCAGAAATATCACAATATTTCCATTTACTCTGTAAATATGGAAGTAAAAAGGTTGAGAGAATTGAGGGAGCTATGGCCATTTTTGTAAATGACCACAGACCGACAGACGGACACTCAGATACTTGTTCAGGAAGTGATTCTGAGTATCTGTGTATAAGAAAAAGTTTTTTCTGAAGCTCCGTTCCGATTCTCGATTTTAGGACAATCACAATACTTCCATTTACTCTGTAAATATGGAAGTAAAAAAAAACTCTGCCAAGTAGATTAGTGACATGGGTACATTATTTGTCTGGGTATCAAAGAAAACAAAGTTCAAATAGTTGAAGTAGGTAGGTTTATCATCATAATATAGAAGTCAAAATCTGTATACAAATAGAAAAATCTGCCAAAAAATGTTATCGGAATCTTGCATACATTTTGATCAATAGATACCTGGGATTTCTAAGAAGTGAGGCCTGATTTCGCGAAAGGGCCGCTATCTGCCCCGCCTCCCTCCGTGTCGTCGCTCTTCAAACTGCCCCTTTAAACTGTTTACCGTATTAATATAAGCTGGCTAATCGGAAAACATTCACTTTCTAATAGCCGAAACGCATCTGCAGTTCCGAGCCTATAAACGGACGCCCTTGGTGGGAAAAATCTGCCAAAAAATGTTATCGGAATCTTGCATACATTTTGATCAATAGATACCTGGGATTTCTAAGAAGTGAGGCCTGATTTCGCGAAAGGGCCGCTATCCGCCCCGCCTCCCTCCGTGTCGTCGCTCTTTAAACTGTTTACCGTATTAATATAAGCTGGCTAATCGGAAAACATTCACTTTCTAATAGCCGAAACGCATCTGCAGTTCCGAGCCTATAAACGGACGCCCTTGGTGGGAAAAAGTCGGTACCTATCAAGAGTGGGAAAGCATCTGATAGAGAATTCAACACCCGACATTTTCTTCTGGATGATGTTTTTGCCTTAAACCCATAGGTACTGTAAGATTTTAATGGATAACTTAACGGTTTAAATTGAACGCATGTTCTCGTATCAAAATCAGATCTATAATAATGTTCTTGTTATACAATCTTCTTCTTATTGTTATAACTTGTTGTAATTGACGACTGTCAATTGCTGTAGGACATATCTCACATCACTTCCCCCTCCTTGAAGTCAATGCTGATAAAACAAAAATTATACAATTTCTGAAAGGGAAAATGAAATTTAGATGAAAAATGAATTTAAAGTCCAAGTTGATTGAAAAAATTTTGACAAAAGTTTAAGAATTTTGAAAATTCAGTGGACGTTTGTTCGCTAAACGTTCGGATCGGCGGAGGCCTTGCCCGCTCTCTTCCGGAATCGGCTCCATGTTTGGCGGTCCCGCATGTTGCATGATCGACTGTCTTGGCTGCTCTCTGGTCGAATGTCGTGTCGGCGACGTGGGAGACACCTGAACAGCCATCGAATGTCTTGACGCCACAGGTGGCGTGACAGATGTTGGAGACACCGGTCCTGTGAATGCTGGACGTTCCGGAAGCGCGAGAACTGCCGGAGGAGGCGACTGAATGTTTTCGGCAGCACTTCTTAGCTGATCGACATGGCGACGTACTATAGTTCCATTGACGTCGACAGTATAGTTCATCCTTCCATATAGTATCCTCATAGTATATAGTATCCTTGCTGAGGATCCTTCCATATTCCCAGCGACGATTAGGCGAATTGTACACTCTGACCGCTACCTTTTCACCCAAACCAAAAGATTTGATCGTGTCCGGAACCAAGTACCGTTTCCTTCTCAGCGACGGCTTGACTAAATCTAATTTTGTCCTGACGTCTCGTCCGAACATCATTCGAGCTGGTGACTGATTGGTGACGGGGTGAGGAGCGCGACGTTAGGCCATAAGAAGCGCGTTAAGCTTGTCCTGGATCGTTCCTGGTGATGAGCGTAGAGCGCGAAGCTTCTGCTTGAGGACATGGACGAAGCGTTCGACTTGTCCGTTAGTCGAAGGATGATTAGGGGCTGACGTCACATGAAGGATGCCCTGAAGTTTGATGTAGCGCTGGAACTCTTGACTGGTGAACGATGTACCGTTGTCAGAAACTATCATTTCCGGTAGACCGAATCTTGAAAAAATTTCATCCATCACTCGAATTGTCTCACTGGAGTTCACAGACTTGACAACATGAACTTCAGGACATTTAGTTTGAGCGTCGACCACCAGCAGGAATAAATGTCCCATGAATGGACCTGCATGGTCGATATGCAGACGTTCCCAGGCTTAATCCGGAGTTTCCCAGGAATGAGTCGGTAATTTCTTGGGATCGCGGGCGACATCCGAACATTGCTGACAGTTCCTCGTAGTGTTTTCGATGTCGGCGTGGATGTTCGGCCAGTACACGTACGATCTAGCGAGCCCTTTCATCTTCACGACTCCGATATGGGCTTGATGTAATTCTTGAAGAACCTGCTGACGGTGTTTCTTAGGTAAGTAGACGCGAACTCTGTAGAATATGCATCCTTGATGCAAGGAAAACTCGGTCGAGTTAGCCCCGATTGATCTTCGGAGCCTGAGGTCTTCATATACAAGTAAGATTTTTAATTCAGGATCAGTCTGCGTAGCAGCGGCAATTTCTTTGGCCGTGACTGGTAAAGTGCTGAGTTGACTGACGTGTAGAACCGATGTGTAGTCCCGTTCGGTGAATAACTGCTCAGACGGAACTGGAAGCCGGGAAAGAGCATCGGCATTCGAATGCAACTCCGATTTCCGATATTGAACATCGAATTGGAATATTTGTAGCTGCACAAAGTAATGTCGCATCCGAGTTGCGCTTAACAGAGGCATTTTTCGTTGTGTCCCGAAAATGTGGAGAAGTGGCCGATGATCGGTTATGAGAGTGAATCTTCTCCCGTATAAATATTTAAAGAACTTGAATATTCCCCATTTTTAAGGCCAACGCCTCTTTATCAATTTGACTGTAACGCTGCTCAGTGTCCATCAAGACGCGTGAGGCGAATGCTATGGGCCTTTCTTGGCCATTGACGACGTGGCTCAGCACGGCGCTGAGTCCGTA
Source organism: Nesidiocoris tenuis (assembly GCA_036186465.1). NCBI lineage: Eukaryota > Metazoa > Arthropoda > Insecta > Hemiptera > Miridae > Nesidiocoris > Nesidiocoris tenuis. The sequence goes on from AP028909.1 coordinate 3,081,285, forward strand.
TGGGCTTGCATCAACAGCGACGGTAATCGGCAAATCTGGATCGTAATGGCGGAGTACTCGGTCCGACGTGATCTCGTCCTTGATTTTTATAAAGCTTTCTTCGCAGCTACGCGTCCATTTGAAGTCTGATGTCTTCCGGGTGAGGTCGTATAGAGGCTTTGCAACGGTTGCAAGTTAAGGGAAAAATCGCCCGTAAAACGAAACCAAGCCGAGAAAGGCTTTAACTTCCTTGACGTTGGACGGACGCTTGGTTTTTAATATTGCATCGACCTTTTCGGTGGTTTTATGTATGCCTGTTGCATCAACCGAGTAGCCCAACCAGTGGTGCGTAGATAACACACAATACTTCCATATTTTGAAACGTAAAATTGAGACACAATTTGATCATATTTTGACTGTTTTCAAAGGTGTTTAGGTCAAAAATATCAAAAAATTCACTATTCAAATTTTAAAATTCGCCCAAAGTAAAAATTCGCTACATTTTCGGAATATAAAAAATATCCACATATTCTGCAAGGTAAAACGAAGATTTTGAGACCAAGAACGCTCAAATAGGTTCATTTTTGTGGCCGGAAAAAAATAAAACAGAAAACACTAAAAATGCAAATATATCGGAAGTACTGTGCGTTATCCGAATTCCGATTAAACAGGGTGTTAGCTCTTGCCGAGACAAACATTTCAGTTCAAGAAATTTGAAAAAAGGTTTAGAAATGAGGGAGTTATGGCTATTTTTGTAAATGACCACAGACGGACACACAGACACACAGACACTTGTTCAGGAAGTGATTCTGAGTAAATGTGTATAAGAAAAAGTTTTTTCAGAAGCTCCGTTCCGATTCTCGATTTTAGGACGATCACAATACTTCCATTTACTCTGTAAATATGGAAGTAAAAATTTTACTTTTGAGCAGAAGAACTTGCATTTTGGACGATTCAACTTGATGTCGAATCGTTGAAAAATTTGGAGAACCTTTTCTAGTCGCGACAAGTGCTCCGCGTCGTTGCGGCCGGTGATGATCACATCGTCATGTACGACCGTGCATTCTGCATCCTTGAGAATGGAATCCAGTGCGGGTGCCGGACTGGTGCCGTACATGAGTCGTTTGGGGCGGTAGAGACCACGGTGAGTATTCACAGTAAGTATCTCTGACGTCTTCGAAGACACTGGTAAGTGCAGAAATGCTGATCGCACATCCAATACTGTGAATTTCCTCCCTCCACGCAGCGACTGGAACGCTTCTTCAAACCCAGGGAATGGATGCTACGTAACTTCGACCTGAGGGTTCACCGTTGTTGAATAATCTCCGCAGAGCCTTATATTGCCGGTCGGTTTGACGATTGGTACGACGGGGCCTCAGAACGGCGTATACAAATTGGATCTCGCAGATGCCACAGAGTCCAAACCTTTTACCACGGGTGTTGCGAATAGATAGGGTAAAATAATAGTAACTAATGATCGAGACTCACTATAATATATTATATTGAAAATTAAAATATTGCAGCTTTTCCAATTGGATTATGGAGAAATAGTAACATAAAGAGGGAGCTCTCCTCACTAAATTTTACGAAGTATTTAAATTTGACGAATCGCAATGGAGTTCGGTGATTCAACTTTAAGGATTACGCTCATATGAGTTTTGGTGTCCGAGCCCCGAGAATGATAGATGATAGCGAACGAGTAGAATTTGGCTTACCTCGCGCGCAAATTTGTACCAACCACTTCGATAGAAGGCGACCGGAGCTGTGCCCGTCGGCGTGTTCTGTCTGACGGGGACGAATATGATCGCGGACGATATTTCAGTGGTTGGCACTTGCCGGGTGTATCCAATCGACGGGGACTCGGACTGCCGAGCTTGCGAATGGTGAGGAAATCTTGAGACGAGTCTACGAAGATTGCCGCCGAATTGTAGAAGTTGAAGAGATGAATCAAAGTTTTTGAGATAGAGGTTTTCCTTTGACGCTGTTGCTGGAAAATTACGGTTGTGTAAGAATATGCACGATAGACATGAGGCAATATGGTGCAGGCTGCGGTTTCGAGGTTACTTACAATCCGAAAATCGAGAAATTAGGTAAGTAACGGGATTCTGATGACCCAAAAGCGGAGATGCAGATATCGAGGAAATAGCTCATCCAGAGATCGCACGAGGAATGAGCGAAAAGATGGCGAGTGGCGAATTCTGCCACATTTTCCTCACCTTCTCCCTTTCTTCTTAGGGGGTATTTATTGAATTTCTGATTGGTTATTGGCGGAGTGGAAGCGTGGAAGTTGTTGAAGTGGAGACCAATAGAGTTGCAGGTGAGAGACAGGTGAAAACTTGCAGTGGGCTATGGTATTTTCGGCGGAGCTATTATCGATGTGAAGACGTGGCTATTGTAAACTAATCGATAGGTACAATGAAATAAACTGTTATGTATGTGGAGGGGGAGAGATTTGAGGCACTTTGCTAAGTATTATTAATACTTTAATGACAAATCGGTTAGGAGTAATTACTCAAACTAACGGCATGAACGAAAACGAAGTGAAACGTGGTTCCAGGAAATATGCGCTATCTATATACGTCACAATCAGTCTTAATCACAATCAGTTTTAAAAGTTCTTCTCTGTGGCTGACATTACACTCCTCTCCGCTAAATTTGAAATTTATACAATTTTTTTTCTTTTTTTTCAATTAAATGTTCATTTTGGAAAAAGTCACAAGTCCAACTTCACAGGCTTACGGATTATACGGCCTCGACGAGTTGATGTTTGAATTTTGGGGGTGATAGTCGAATTTTCGGCTTGCATCGAAGTGCGCCGAGGTGGAGAAGAAAGCGTAAATTCAGGCGATTTTGGTCCTTCACTCAGGTTTCGAGGTTGTTCCTCTTCCTGATCAGGCATCATCGGTATAGGGTCTGGTTGTGGTTGGTCAATATCGGTAATCGGAGCCGGGAATGGGAGATCTGGTAGACCTGAAGAATTTTCAAGGTGTTCGCCTGCTTGACGGATTTGGTCAACGTGGCGGAAGAATGTGATATTATCACACTTGATCTCGTAGTGAAGATCCCCTTTTCTTGCCATTACAATTCCAATTTTCCATTTGGCTGCAGGATCATTGTAGCATCTGAATGCGACCTTTGTTCCTTCAGAGAATTCTCTTGGACGGCGGACATCTTCTTTGGTCAGCGAGACAGACGAGTGCTGCGGTCGGACGAGATCGATTTTGCTTCGGAAAGCGCGTCCGAGAAACAATGATGCTGGAGATTTTCCGGTTACCGAATGCGGCGATCGACGGTAGGAAGTGAGGAATTTGAGGACAGCATCCTGGACATTGCTTCCTTCGTTGACTGACGATCGAATCGATGCCTTCAAACTCTGAACTCCCCTCTCCGCTAAACCGTTTGTCGCCGGGTGATATGGTGCTGTCAACTTTTGTATAATTCCCAAGGATTCACAAAAATTCCGGAACTCGGAGCTCTTAAATTGCGTACCGTTGTCGCTGACGATTACGTGCGGCAATCCAAAGTCGGTGAAAAATCTTTTGAGTAGCTCGATTGTTGTAGCCGAAGTCATGTTACGAACCGGGTGAACGTCGACCCATCGACTGTAGGCGTCCACGATTATCAAGAAGTAGTGGTTCTTGAACGGGCCCGCGTAGTCAACATGGATTCTTTCCATAGGCGACGCCGGAGTCTGCCACCTGTGGAATGGAAATTTAGCCGGATTATTTTCCGATTTAACACACGACCAACAATTTGAGACCATCGTGTCGATATCGTCGCTGATCTTGGGCCACCAAACAAAACTTCTTGCAAGCGCCTTGCATTTCACCATACCTTGATGTCCCTCGTGCAACTCTTTCAAAATCCGTTTCCTCAAATTTTGGGGAATGTACACTCGTTGATTCCAGAATAAACAATCATGATTCATGGAAAATTCATGTTGAGGATGTCCAGAGAAATTTCCCCCGGGAAGAGTTGTACCCCCTTTTAGGGCATCAAGTAAGGGTTTGGCTTCAAAATCAGTGGCTAACTCCCTAGAAATCTCTCTAGAGGTTACAGGCAGCTTTGCAATTTGCGACAACGAGAAAACATTTATGTCGAAATCAAAATATTCGTCCTCTTCTTTGTCCACAGGGAAACGTGATAAACAATCGGCATTGCCGTGTTCTGAACTACGTCGATATTCGATTTCAAAATTGAAACCCTGCAAAAATATGGCGTATCTTTGCAAACGGAGAGCTGACAGCGGCGGAAGGCCTTTTTGTGGTCCAAAAATTGTGATCAATGGCTTGTGGTCTGTAATTAATTTGAATTTGTTACCATACAAATACGAGAAGAATTTTTTGACTCCGTAGATGATGGCTGCTGCCTCCTTTTCGATTTGACTGTATTTGACCTCTGCAGAATTGAGTGTACGGCTCCCAAACGCGATCGGCCGTTCTTCGCCGTTCTTCAAACGATGCGACAAAACCGCGCCGAATCCAAATGGGCTGGCGTCTGTTGAAAGAACCAAGAGTTTTTTCGGGTCGAAATGCGTCAATACACGCTCCGATGCCATCGCTTGCTTGATGAGGTTGAACGAATTTCGACATTTCTCATCGAAGTTGAAATTGGCGTCTTTTCTGAGTAACTGGTAAAGCGGATGGGCCAACGTGCTCAATTCTGGAACGAAACGACCATAAAAATTAACAGCGCCGAGAAATGATTTCACTTCGGTCACAGATGTAGGCTGTTTTATTTTCAAAATAGCCTCGACTTTTTTCGGGCATTTACGAAGTCCATCACTGCCGATAATATATCCACAATATTTAATTGATGGTTTGAGAAAACTACATTTTTTCAAGTTTATTCGAATATTATTCTTATGTAATAACATGAAAACTTTATCCAAGAGTTTTATGTGTTCCCCTTCTGATTCAGAACTGACACAAATGTCGTCGTAGAGAACTTGGACTCCTTTGATTTTTCCGAGAATTTTCTCAATAGTCCTTTGCCAGATGTGAGGCGCGTTGGTAATACCAAACGGAAGGCGATTGTAGGTGAATAACCCTTTGATTGTATTCAGTGTCAAATAGTGGCGATCATCTTCATGAATTTCAATGTGATTGAAGGCCTGGCAAATATCCAATTTTGAATAAAATTTTGCGTTGCCAATATTGGCAAGAATTGATTCAATTCCGGGAATAGGATAATCTTCTGGCAAAAGTTGTGGATTAAGGGTCACTTTATCATCCCCGCACAGTCGTACGGCGGTACCGTCCCCTTTTATTACGGGTACAACGGGTGTGGCATAATCGGAATGTTCAATTTTGGAAATTATCCCCTCTTTTTCGAGTCGGTCCAGTTCAGCCTCAATTTTGGGTACTAGCGAAAAAGGAACATTGCGATGCTGTTTGAAGACAGGAACCGAATTTGGTTTTACGTGAATACGTGCTTTCACGCCTTTAATTTTTCCCATGCCAGGTTGGGTGATAGAAGGGTATTTTTTTAAAATCCGTGAAATTTTCGAGTTGAAGTCAGTGTCGAATAGAAAATTTTCCGTGTCACCTTTTGAGTTCTTTCTTGAAATTGAATGAATTTTCAAACAATTGATGTCCAAATTTAATTTGCGAAACCACTCCAGTCCGAGGATATTGACTTTGTCTCCCTTGACAATAAAGAGATTTGCAGGTACAGTTTTGTTCACAAGAACATGCGCACATCCAATTAAAGGAACATTATTACCTGTATACGATCGAAGTTTTAGGTCTGTTGGATGGATGTACTTTTTTGGAAAGCACCTTTTGAATGACGACTGATTCATTATGGTCACGGGTGCGCCGGTATCCACTTGAAATTGTACATCAACACCATCAACATCTAGAGTTATTACGATTTTTTCTCTAGAATATCCGTCATCGACCTGTAACACATCTAGGAACGCTCCACAATTTTCCGAATATTCTGCGTACCTAATCATCGTCCGAAGTAGAACAAACTTGATTCAAGGTGTTCCGATTAGGTTTATTAAATCGACGATTTGACGGTTTCTGTTTCCAGAGTTTTGTTGTTGTGGCGTTTTGTGTGTTTTTGACCTTACAAACAGGTGAAATATGTCCTTTGGACTGACATTTATTGCAAGTAGCGTTCTTGTATTTGCAATCCTGACTAGAATGATTTGTAAATCCGCAATGTTCACAGCGTTTTTTGAGAATTGGGTTTGAAAATGTCGAAAGCGGGCGTCGATTTTTGATAAAATTCACAACGGAAGACGAATTTGTCACTTGTTGCGCCGATGAACGAAGTGTCGTATATGAATTTGCATAATCAAGAGCCAATTTGAAAGTGACGTTACTTTGCTCAAGTAATTTCAATTTTAGGTCACGAGATTGAAGACCATGTACAAATTGTGTGCAAAGCGCATCATCGAACCATACTGTCGGAAATTTACAATACCTCGTCAGCTTTTTGAGCTCTGCGGCGAATTCAGCAGGCGTCTCCCCCTCCTGCTGCAAACGAGACTGAAAACGCACTCGTTCAGCAAGAACATTAGGCTCAGGTTGAAAATAACTAGCCAATATTATTGCTAGATCATCAAAAGATTCTGTCTCCGGATCATTAGGTTCGCATAAATCACACAGACGTTTGTACGCCTGCTCACCGATCGAGTCCAATAAATACAAAACTGTTTTCGATTCAGGGACATTATAAAGTGTCAACTTGACTTTCAAAAGTTTTAAATAAGTCTTCCAGTTGGAAGAGGCTGGATCGAAATGCTGAATGTGCAAGCGAGCAGATGACTCAGGTTGCGCAGGCGGGTCCATGGAATCTGACTCAGCGTCGGAACTCACGGCATCTGAACCGGACATGCGAGAATAGATAGTAGCAGATACAGCTTACGATTGAAATGATGAAGGCGGTCGATTAAACGATGCGCACGGTGAAAGAATCGGAGAATCCTCGTCGCCAGTGTTATGTATGTGGAGGGGGAGAGATTTGAGGCACTTTGCTAAGTATTATTAATACTTTAATGACAAATCGGTTAGGAGTAATTACTCAAACTAACGGCATGAACGAAAACGAAGTGAAACGTGGTTCCAGGAAATATGCGCTATCTATATACGTCACAATCAGTCTTAATCACAATCAGTTTTAAAAGTTCTTCTCTGTGGCTGACATTACATAAACTAAAATAAAAATAATAATCGAAAAACAGGTGCGGCCGAAACAACGGGTGATATAAACCAAGTTTTCTCTGCCCAGAGGGACAAGCTACTAATGCACCGCCGTTTGGGTCACTTGAACCACTAAAGTGTGGCAAGGCTTATTGGAATTCATAAGTAACAGTGTTAACTGTTATCATTGCGCATGCGCCAGGAGCATGCTGCCATGTTGCCTATCCAATAAAGATCAGTACGTTCTAATACCCCGTGAGTGTCAGTACCCCGCAATAAATCATACTCTTATAATACTGAAGGGTATGTCAACTGGTTTCGGCGACCTACCTGCCACGAAAACTCCTTGTGAGGTCTGCCTTGTTGGCAAACATGCGAGTAATCCCTTCAAATGCGCCAAAAAGAAAACGAAGCATCCCCTTGAACTGTTATACATGGATTTGTGCGGCAAAATGGAAGAGAAGTCCATCGGCGGCAGCAACTATTTCCTCACCATAGTAGATGACTTCACCCGATACACTCAGGTGTACTTCCTTTGCTCAAAGGATGAAGTATACGACCGCATAAGTGAATTCATCACGCAAGCTGAGCGTGAAACTGGCCTGAAGTTGAAAGCCATCAGGAGCGATAATGGGACGGAATTCGTCAATCAACGCGTCGAAAAATTACTCAAATCAAAGGGCATCAAGCACCAGCGATCAGTAGTGATGGTGCCGCAACAAAATGGCGTCGTAGAACGAGCCCAGAGGTTCATAGCCGAGCGTGCTCGCTGCACGCTAGCCGACGCTGGTCTCCCTAAATGCTACTGGGCGGAAGCAGTTTCAACGGCTGTCTATTTGAACAATCGTTCACCAACAAAGTCGGTGAAAAATATGATGCCCATCGAAGCCTGGACAGGTGAAAAACCTGATCTGTCGCATTTGCGAATTTTTGGATGTGAGGTCATGGTTAAAATACCCTCCAAGAAACGCCCAAAATATGAAACGTTGGTTAAATCTTTGATTGTTCAGATGGTTTTGCTGTCGGTCTGAGACCAGTTGGTTGTTTTTCATCTGCCATGTTTATTCTTTGGTGAATGATGCAATTTTTATAATATCTTGTTGGAGTCTGTCTTTTTACTTCCATATTTACAGAGTAAATGGAAGTATTGTGATCGTCCTAAAATCGAGAATCGGAACGGAGCTTCAGAAAAAACTTTTTCTTATACACATTTACTCAGAATCACTTCCCGAACAAGTGTCTGTGTGTCCGTCTGTCCGTGTGTCCGTCTGTGGTCATTTACAAAAATGGCCATAACTCCCTCATTTCTCAACCTTTTTTCAAATTTCTTGAACTGAAATGTTTGTCTCGGAAAGCCCTAACACCCTGTTTAATCGGAATTTGGATAACGCACAGTACTTCCGATATATTTGCATTTTTAGTGTTTTCTATTTTATTTTTTTCCGGCCACAAAAATGGACCGATTTGAGCGTTCTTGGTCTCAAAATCTTCGTTTTACCTTGCAGAATATGTGGATATTTTTTTATATTCCAAAAATGTACCGAATTTCTTTTTGACATTTTTGACCTAAACACCCTTAAAAGCAGTCAAAATATGATCAAATTGTGTCTCAATTTTACGTTTCAAAATATGGAAGTATTGTGTGTTATCTACGCACCACTGGTTTACTTCCATATTTACAGAGTAAATGGAAGTATTGGAATCGTCCTTAAATCGAGAATCGGAACGGAGCTTCAGAAAAAACTTTTTCTTATACACATTTACTCAGAATCACTTCCTGAACAAGTTTCTGTGTGTCCGTCCGCCCGTGTGTCCGTTAGTCTGTCTGTGGTCATTTACAAAAATGACCATTAGGTACTCCCTCAATTCTCAACCTTTTTCAAATTTCTTGAACTGAAATGTTTGTCTCGGGAAGACCTAATACCCTGTTTAATCGAAATTTGGATAACGCACAGTACTTCCGGTATATTTGCATTTTTAGTGTTTTCTATTTTATTTTTTTCCGGCCACAAAAATGAACCGATTTGAGCGTTCTTGTTCTTAAAATCTTTGTTTTACCTTGCATAATATGTGGATATTTTTTATAATCCGAAAATGTGGCGTACTTTTATTTTGTACAAATTTTGAAATTTGAATAGTGAGTTTTTTGATATTTTTGACCTAAACACCTTTAAAAGCAGTCAAAATATGATCAAATTGTGTCACACTTTTGCGTTTCAAAATATGGAAGTATTGTGTATTATCTACGCACCACTGGTCTGTCGGGAAAAATACTCGATACCTACACTAGTATCGAAGAAAAATATTCGATACCAAATGTACTTATTATTGGAAGAAGATATTCGATACCATACTCATATCGATAGGTATCGCCCATCACTAAATGTGACGGCCAAAACCAACTCGAACTAGACAGAGGACTCGTGCGGGCCTGGGCTTGTATCCCGCTCACAAGCCAAGCTGAGCTCATATCGCAATATTCAGTCGATCGAAGCGTAAATTATAATATTTACCTGAGTTTGAAGCACTAATCAGGAATGATGAAATGTAATATTCATCTACTTAAACGCTTTATTACGAAAATAATTAAGTACAATAAGCACGAGAAAAAGTGGTGCGTAGATAACACACAATACTTCCATATTTTGAAACGTAAAATTGTGACACAATTTGATCATATTTTGACTGCTTTTGAAAGTGTTTAGGTCAAAAATATCAAAAAATTCAGTATTAAAATTTTAAAATTCGCCCAAAATGAAAAAACGCTACATTTTCGGAATGTAAAAAATATCCACATATTCTGCAAGGTAAAACAAAGATTTTAAGACCAAGAACGCTCAAATCGGCTCATTTTTGCGGCCGGAAAAAAATAAAATAGAAAACACTAAAAATGCAAATATCTCGGAAGTACTGTGCGTTATCCAAATTCCGATTAAACAGGGTGTTAGGTCTTGCCGAAACAAACATTTCAGTTCAAGAAATTTGAAAAAAGGTTGAGAAATATGGGAGTTATGGCCATTTTTGTAAATGACCACAGACGGACAGACGGACACACAGACACTTGTTCAGGAAGTGATTCTGAGTAAATGTGTATAAGAAAAAGTTTTTTCTGAAGCTCCGTTCCGATTCTCGATTTTAGGACGATCACAATACTTCCATTTACTCTGTAAATATGGAAGTAAAAAGTGCGTCCGTATTCATTGAACGGAGAGGCTCGAGAGAGAGAGAAGAGAAGCCACGTCATGACGTCATCGCAGTGTAGCACGCAACTGTTGCAACAGTTGCAGTTGTGTTTTCAACAATCGAGCAATGTGGATGACATGGCTTTTCTGCCAGGTTGAAAACCGGTGATGCGTAGATAACACACAATACTTCCATAAATTGAAACGTAAAATTGTGACACGCACAGACACTTGTTCGGGAAGTGATTCTTAGTGAATGTGTTTAAGAAAAACGCTGCTAAGTAGATTAGTGACATGGGTACATTATTTGTCTGGGTATCTCAGAAAATAAAGTTCAAATAGTTGGAGTAGGTCGGTTTATCATCATATCATTTGTGGAGTAATGGTCAATCGTGAATTCAATTATGCCGAAAAGGTACGTTTTCACAATGATGAATAAATAGGTAGGTATAAAAAGAAAATACCTGGCGGCTGCTTTCAAAGAAATATTTCCTGAGGCCTGGCGGCAAGAAGGCAGCCATTTTGTTAACCGCGTTAACAGGTGACAACTGTTATCAAGATCCGCCCCATTAACTTAAGCTGTCTAATCCCAGCTTCACACTTTCAGTTTCTAATAGCCGAATCGCATTTTTGCAGTTCTGAGCCAATAAACGACGAAAGAGCCGGTAGGGGTAGGGGAAGTCCCCTACTTCCCCACCCTACCAAGATCAAGGGTGGGAATGTTACAGCCGCCATTTCGTATTCCTCACGCCTTGAACCGATTGGAACATGGGCCGTGAACCCAAGAAAACTGCAAAACCGCAATTTCAGCAGTGTCACTGCCCCCAAAATTGACCCTGTTGACCAAAATCTCGAAAAAAGCCAAATTTCATGTTTCATAGTCAATATCTAAAGATTCCCGCCAAAAAACCCCGAAGTCAAATCCATCATTTTTTTGAAATTTTTCCTAGGCTAGGACCTTGGATTTTCCAGCTGGAATCGGTTTTTGCATTTTTCTTAGTCCTGCAGTAGGACTCCCTCAAATTGCCAAAAACGCGAAAACGCAGAAATCGCATTAAGAAATTCAAGCCAAACCGATTCAAAAACAAAATTTTCGAATTTTTTCGGAAAAACCACCCTATCTTATGGTAAATCAAGCGAGAAACACGGGAAAAATACTCAAAAAATTCTAAACCCACGGCATCACCTTCAAAATTGAGATTTTGTGTTTTTTCAAAAATATACCCTAATTATGCCGAATTGGACCCGTTAACCTTCTCCGATCGGATTGCCCGGACAATATGCCTCAAGTTGGAGCAAACCACAACTTTCAAGACTAATTTAGTCAAAATCGGATCAGTATTTCAATACGAAGTGGCTGGACGAAATTTTTGGCCAAAATTTCGTCCGTCCACTTCGTATCGAACCGCTGATCCGATTTTGGTGCGGTTGGTCCTAAAAGTTGTGTTTTGCTCCAACTTGAGGCATATTGTCAGGGGAATCCGATCAAAAAATTTTAAGGGGTCGAAAACCCAAAAAAACTGTTTTTGAGATCATGACTTTTTTTACATTTGATCGTTTTTGAGTAGTCTAGAGTTGATTCAGAGGATTCCCTTATAGGAGGTGCACGTCACAGGAAAATTTGCTAAAGCTCGTTTTTTTTTTTTTTGAAATCGGACCACTCCTTCTATGCGTTTTGCTGCTGACGGCGTACGGCGGACGGACAAAAAAGTTTTATTGCAGATTCTTGTTCTAGAACCTCTGAAACGTGAAAGAAAAAATTTTCAGGGGGTGTTGTAAAAAAAATTTTCTTGATCAATTACATAGGTACATTATTTCTGGAAATAATGTACCAAAAGTTTTTTCTGAAGCTCCGTTCCGATTCTCGATTTTAGGACGATCACAATACTTCCATTTACTCTGTAAATATGGAAGTAAAAATGACCATAGCTTCCTCAATTCTCAACCTTTTTTCAAATTTCTTGAACTGAAATGTTTGCCTCGGTAAGACCTAACACCCTGATTAATCGAAATTTGGATAACACACAGTACTTCCGATACATTTGCATTTTTAGTGTTTTCTATCTTATTTTTTCCGGCCATAAAAATGAACCGATTTGAGCGTTCTTGGTCTTGAAATCTTTGTTTTACCTAGCAGAACATGTGGATATTTTTCATACACCGAAAATGTGGCGTTTTTCATTTTGGGCGAATTTTAAAATTTGCATAGTGAGTTTTTTGATATTTTTGACCCAAACACCCTTGAAATCAGTCAAAATATGATCAAATCGTGTCACACTTTTACGTTTTAAAATATGGAAGTATTGTGTGTCATCTACGCACCACTGGTTGTAAATGACCACAGTCGGACACACAGACACTTGTTCAGGAAGTGATTCTGAGTAAATGTGTATAAGAAAAAGTTTTTTCTGAAGCTCCGTTCCGATTCTCGATTTTAGGACGATCACAATACTTCCATTTACTCTGTAAATATGGAAGTAAAAACGTTCTTCTTAATCCCCATCTAAAATACAAATATATACAGAAGTTCTAGAATAATAGCAACCAAATTCCGTGTTTCAGAAGTACCTATATATCATAAGGTTTGTCTTTTCAATCAAAAAATGAACCCCTGTGCAGAATTTGCGGAATTCTTCGGATACACAGAAAACTTATGTGCACATGCCGCTGATCTACTTAGCAGCCGTTTTTTTTTTTTAAATCGGACAACCTCTTCTATGCGTTTTGCTGCAGACGGCGTACGGCGGACGGACAAAATTTTTTATTGTATATTCGTGTTCCAGAACCTCTGAAACGTGGAAAAAAGAACATTTTTTCAGGGGGTGTTGTAAAAAAATTCTGCTCGACCGATTACATAAAAAAGAGTGGTAAGGGATTAAAAAAATTAAGAGTGGTGGTGAGGGAGAGAGTGGTAGAGCCCATCGTACTCTCCACCCTATTGATCAATCTGAGAAAATGAGAGTCTGATGGACTGCCACTCTCTCCCACACCACCACAATCAACATTCATCATCAATTGACGACAAAAATTATCTGAACGTTTTCACTGTAATTCGTGGCATGGTTTCATCTGAACCTCAACAGGGAAATTGCTGAGTGGACCTGTCGAGGGTGGGAACCATCTTTTGGCCAAAGATTTGAGCCGATTGACTGGCGCCGTATGCCGGCTGGCCGACCTTCGCGTGGATCACATGGAGTATGCATACCTGAAGGCTCTCGCTCTTTTCCTACCAGGTACGTAACACACCAGTTGTTAAAAGTACAATAAGTGTCCAACACGAACCATGGACAAACTAAAAGGATGGCCCACTCCCATGGAAGAAGAAGAGGAAAGCCCACTCCTAGGTTAAACGGCGTGCAGGGGCGCAGTGGCGTTCTTGCTGGAAGAAATGAGAACCAAACTGTAGTACAACACCAAAACTACAGATAGCGAGGCTGTCAACTCAGCGGGTGATTATGGTGATTATTCGCTTCTTCTTCTTCGTTAGTTGTTTGATTTTCTATGTCTCAGTCGAAGCTTAGGCAGACATATTTGTTTTCATCACGATCGCACCCCAAATAGAGGTAGGTAGGAACTGATTGGAAAATTAGGAAGGAAAACACGTTTTATCCAAATAAAAATAATGTATTCTCCAAAACAAAGAGTAACCAGTGGTGCGTAGATAACACACAATACTTCCATATTTTGAAACGTAAAATTGTGACACAATTTGATTATATTTTGACTGCTTTTAAGGGTGTTTAGGCCAAAAATATCGAAAAACCAGTGGTGCGTAGATAACACACAATACTTCCATATTTTGAGACGTAAAATTGTTACACAATTTGATCATATTTTGACTGCTTTCGAAAGTGTTTAGGTCAAAAATATCAAAAAATTCAGTATTAAAATTTTAAAATTTGCCCAAAATGGAAAAACGCCAAATTTTCAGAATGTAAAAAATATCCACATATTCTGCAAGGTAAAACAAAGATTTTAAGACCAAGAACGCTCAAATCGGTTCATTTTTGCGGCCGGAAAAAAATAAAATAGAAAACACTATAAATGCAAATATCTCGGAAGTACTGTGCGTTATCCAAATTCCGATTAAACAGGGTGTTAGGTCTTGCCGAGACAAACATTTCAGTTCAAGAAATTTGAAAAAAGGTTGAGAAATGAGGGAGTTATGGCCATTTTTACTTCCATATTTACAGAGTAAATGGAAGTATTGTGATCGTCCTAAAATCGAGGATCGGAACGGAGCTTCAGAAAAAACTTTTTCTTATACACATTTACTCAGAATCACTTCCTGAACAAGTGTCTGTGTGTCCGTTACGTCCGTTACGTCCGTCTGTCCGTCTGTCCGTCTGTCCGTCTGTGGTCATTTACAGAAATGGCCATAACTCTCTCATTTCTCAACCTTTTTTCAAATTTCTTGAACTGAAATGTTTGTCTCGGCAAGACCTAACACCCTGTTTAATCGGAATTTGGATAACGCACAGTACTTCCGATATATTTGCATTTTTAGTGTTTTCATTTTTATTTTTTTCCGGCCGCAAAAATGAACCGATTTGAGCGTTCTTGGTCTTAAAATCTTTGTTTTACCTTGCAGAATATGTGGATATTTTTTACATTCCGAAAATGTGGCGTTTTTTCATTTTGGGCGAATTTTAAAATTTTAATAGTGAATTTTTCGATATTTTTGGCCTAAACACCCTTAAAAGCAGTCAAAATATGATCAAATTGTGTCACAATTTTACGTTCAAAATATGGAAGTATTGTGTGTTATCTACGCACCACTGGTTGTAAATGACCGCAGACGGACACACAGACACACGAACAGACGGACACACAGACACTTGTTCAGGAAGTGATTCTGAGTAAATGTGTATAAGAAAAAGTTTTTTCTGAAGCTCCGTTCCGATTCTCGATTTTAGGACGATCACAATACTTCCATTTACTCTGTAAATATGGAAGTAATTCACTATTAAAATTTTAAAATTCGCCCAAAATGAAGAAACGCCACATTTTTGGAATGTAAAAAATATCCACATATTCTGCAAGGTAAAACAAAGATTTTAAGACCAAGAACGCTCAAATCGGTTTATTTTTGCGGCCGGAAAAAAATAAAATAGAAAACACTAAAAATGCAAATATATCGGAAGTACTGTGCGTTATCCAAATTCCAATTAAACAGGGTGTTAGGTCTTGCCGAGACAAACATTTCAGTTCAAGAAATTTGAAAAAAGGTTGAGAATTGAGGAAGTTATTGTCATTTTTGTAAATGACCACAGACGGACTAACGGACACACAGACACTTGTTCAGGAAGTGATTCTGAGTAAATGTGTATAAGACCAGTGGTGCGTAGATAACACACAATACTTCCATATTTTGGAACGTAAAACTGTGACACAATTTGATCATATTTTAACTGCTTTTAAGGGTGTTTAGGTCAAAAATATCAAAAAATTCACTATTAAAATTTCAAAATTCGACCAAAATAAAACCAGTGGTGCGTAGATAACACACAATACTTCCATATTTTGAAACGTAAAATTGTGACACAATTTGATCATATTTTGACTGCTTTTAAGGGTGTTTAGGCCAAAAATATCGAAAAATTCACTATTAAAATTTTAAAATTCGCTCAAAATGAAAAACCACCAGTTTTTCGGAACATAAAAAATATCCACATATTCTGCAAGATAAAACCAAGATTTTAAGACCAAGAACGCTCAAATCGGTTCATTTTTGTGGCCGGAAAAAAATAAAATAGAAAACACTAAAAATGCAAATATATCGGAAGTACTGTGCGTTATCCAAATTCCGATTAAACAGGGTGTTAGGTCTTGCCGAGACAAACATTTCAGTTCAAGAAATTTGAAAAAAGGTTGAGAAATGAGGGAGTTATGGCCATTTTTGTAAAAGACCACAGACGGACAGACGGACACACGGACAGACGGACAGACGGACACACAGACACTTGTTCAGGAAGTGATTCTGAGTAAATGTGTATAAGAAAAAGTTTTTTCTGAAGCTCCGTTCCGATTCTCGATTTTAGGACGATCACAATACTTCCATTTACTCTGTAAATATGGAAGTAAAAACGCCAGTTTTTCGGAACATAAAAAATATCCACATATTCTGCAAGGTAAAACAAAGATTTTAAGACCAAGAACGCTCAAATCGGTTCATTTTTGTGGCCGGAAAAAAATAAAATAAAAAACACTAAAAAAGCAAATATATCGGAAGTACTGTGCGTTATCCAAATTTCGATTAAACAGTGTGTTAGGTCTTGCCGAGACAAACATTTCAGTTCAAGAAATTTGAAAAAAGGTTGAGAAATGAGGGAGTTATGGCCATTTTTGTGAATGACCACAGACGGACTAACGGAGTAACGGACTAACGGAGTAACGGACACACGGACACACAGACACTTGTTCAGGAAGTGATTCTGAGTAAATGTGTATAAGAAAAAGTTTTTTCTGAAGCTCCGTTCCGATTCTCGATTTAAGGACGATTCCTATACTTCCATTTACTCTGTAAATATGGAAGTAAACCAGTGGTGCGTAGATAACACACAATACTTCCATATTTTGAAACGTAAAATTGAGACACAATTTGATCATATTTTGACTGCTTTTAAGGGTGTTTAGGTCAAAAATATCAAAAAATTCACTATTCAAATTTCAAAATTCGCCCAAAATAAAAAACCGCCAGTTTTTCGGAACATAAAAAATATCCACATATTCTGCAAGGTAAAACCAAGATTTTAAGACCAAGTACGCTCAAATCGTTTCATTTTTGTGGCCGGAAAAAAATAAAATAGAATATCACAGAAAATAAAGTTCAAATAGTTGGAGTAGGTAGGTTTATCATCATATCATTTGTGGAGTAATGGTCAATGGTGAGTTCAATGATGCTTAAATGGTACTTTTTCACAATGATGAATAAATAGGTATAAAATGAAGAGAAAACACTAAAAATGCAAATATCTCGGAAGTACTGTGCGTTATCCAAATTCCGATTAAACAGGGTGTTAGGTCTTGCCGAGACAAACATTTCAGTTCAAGAAATTTGAAAAAAGGTTGAGAAATGAGGGAGTTATGGCCATTTGTGTAAATGACCACAGACGGACTAACGGACACACGGACACTTGTTCAGGAAGTGATTCTGAGTAAATGTGTATCAGAAAAAGTTTTTTCTGAAGCTCCGTTCCGATTCTCGATTTTAGGACGATCACAATACTTCCATTTACTCTGTAAATATGGAAGTAATAATAAATGAGTCTTCATAACATAGGTATTTCAATATTGCAAGTTTTTGGCACAGAGGTTCGTAATATTTCAAGAATAAATTGTTGGTAAGTACAGGAAAATTGTAGCTATACATTGACAATGCTTTCATATGAGAAGTTCACAAATACAAAAATTCGGTAGGTACCTCGTTGCTTCAAACAGAAATATGCTAAATGCAGTGTGCTAATTCACCAGCGACAGAAGTTGACGATAAGGACAGAGAACGGCGTGGACCTCTCAACATGAAATCAGCTTTTAGTTTTTAGTTGGGTAGAATAGTACTAGTATTAGTGAGCCAGCCAATGGCTCACCGTACCGTCCAGGCGCAATTTTCTGAGTGCACCAACGGTCGAATGCGAACTAATGCGGTCTAATCGAGGTAATCTTATCTTATCAGTTCGAAAACTGATATGATTTAGTAAAAATCGCGGAAGGAAGAAAAATTTTTTTTCTTCTGTGGCATAATAAAAATGAATGACGTGAAGGTAGTTCAATTGAATTTTTCTAAGTTTACTTTGGAGGAGAAAATAGCAATCCGGGAACCCGGCCACTACTCACCTGCACTGGAAGGACTTTTACAGAAGGTAAAATCTAAAAAACGCTCCACGACTCGGATAAACAACCGACAATACTTCAATTTCAACTTTTACAAAATAGGGTTTCTGAAAATTGATAGACGGTAATCATCTCAAAATTCTTCTGTTATCACTCGTGAACGTTTATTGGTGTTCATTTTATAATAATGAGACGTGAAAGTGTGCAAAACTTTCCTATTAATTTGCATTTACCTAGTTGAAATTGATATTTGGCTGAGAAAAGCGCACTGTTTATGATAACATATCGACGGCAAAGTGGTGAGACCTCGTATCTCCATTTTGTTAAGAAAGCCACTGTTCCTATGGCACCCGATGTAACCACATTGAATTTCTATGACGTCTCTAATGTGCACGTGCAGGTACGAAATTGGAGATACGAGGTCTCACCACTTCGCCGTCGATATTCCCTTCGCGATTGTTAAATAATATTTTATCTTATGGCCTAAGTGCACCCCCTGGGTTTAAGGGCAGGAGCCGCCACTGTAGTTAATAGTTAGGTCATGGAAGAACAAAAGGAAGGTCCACTCCTAGGTTAAACGGCGTGCAGGGGCACAGTGGCGATCTTGCTGGAAGAAATGAGAACCAAACTGCCAAACTGTAGTACAACACCAAAACTACAGATAGCGAGGCTGTCAACTCAGCGGGTGATTATGGTGATTATTAGCTTCTTCTTCTTCGTTAGTTGTTTGATTTTCTATGTCTCAGTCGAAGCTTAGGCAGACATATTTGTATTCATCACGATCGCACCCCAAATAGAGGTAGGTAGAAACTGATAGGAAAATTAGGAAGGAAAACACGTTTTATCCAAATAAAAATAATGTATTCTCCAAAACAAAGAGTAAAAATGATGGCATAACTTGCAGTAGGCAATTTACAAAAATAATAAATGAGTCTTCATAACATAGGTATTTCAATATTGCAAGTTTTTGTCACAGAGGTTCGTAATATTTCAAGAATTAAATTGTTGGTAAGTACTGGAAAATTGTAGCTATACATTGACAATGCTTTCATAAGAGAAGTTCACAAATACAAAAATTCGGTAGGTACCTCGTTGCTTCAAACAGAAATATGCTAAATGCAGTGTGCTAATTCACCAGCGACAGAAGTTGACGATAAGGACAGAGAACGGCGTGGACCTCTCAACATGAAATCAGCTTTTAGTTTTTAGTTGGGTAGAATAGTACAACTTACGCAAAAAAAAAAAAAAAACGCTGCTAAGTAGATCAGTGGCATGTGCACATCAGTTTTCGGTATGTCTGAAGAACTCTGCAAATTTTGCACAGGGGTTCATTTTTCGATTGTAAAGACAAATCTACGATATATAGGTTCTCCTTAAACACGGAATTTAGTTGTTATTATTCTAGAATTTCAGTATAAATTGGTAGATATTTTAGATGGGGATTTAGAAAAACGTTTTTTCAACCCGGCAAAAAATAATCATCCTCTTTGCTTGGTCCTCCTTGCTTGACCTACCTATCTATCTTTTCAACGCAGCGCGTCGTTAATTTTTGTTGAAATCATCACTTAATCTATTCTTATTTACCTACATAACTAACAGAATAATAATAATTATTACATTCTCTGAATAATGAAATTAAAAATGCGTCAAGAATGCCTCAGAACCTTTGTTAAAGCCTGACTCGTTCTTATGTTGCCAGGCGCAACTGGTCGTAGTGAGAGTGCGTCACCTTGTTGGTGTAATAGGCTAGTGGTCGTAAGTAGATCAATCAACCGTATCTAAGAGCCGAGGCCAAATTCTCAACTTTTTCCAATTTTTGTTTTGCTGATTTGTATAATGCGACCAAATTCTTTAAATTGAAGATATCGGGAGGACAGAAGTTTTTGTGGGGATTCCAACGAGTGGAAAACGATTTTTGTGGCTCTAGTCGTTTTCGAGTTATTAAGAATTGTAGAAATTTTTAAAAACTCAAAAATGTCTCACTAAAACTGCAATAACTCCTAAACGGTTAGAGCTACCGCCGTGGCGATGGTCTCATTCGATTCAGCATAGAAAAATCTATAGAAAATGATGCGCCACATGCCTATGTTTCAAATTTCCAGAAAAACACGAATTTTTTCCCACTTCAACAGCTGTTTTACTGGCCTTAAAATAAAGGTAGGGTTCTGTCGAGATGTTAGGACCAACTAGATACGGAACCTGATTTTTGGTGAAAATTTCAAAAATTTACAACAACTCCTTCCCCCTGAAAAACCCCGGACGGCGGACGGCGGACGGCGTACGGCGGACGGCGGACGGACAAAAATTTTTTATTGCAGATTCGGATTCTACACCCCTTGAAACGTAAACCAACAAATTTTCAGGGGGTGTTAAAATTTTTTTTTTCCTGACCGATTACAAAGGTTCATTTCTATAGAAAAATGAACCAAAAAAAACAAACTAGTGAAACATATCGAAATAATCAACTATAATATAGTTATATATTATATAACTATAATATAGTTATATATTATATAATATAATATAATATAATATAATATAATAATATAAATATAATATAAATATATAATATTTAATATTATAAATAATATTATAAATAATAAATAATATAATAAATAATAATAATAAATTATAATAATAAAATATATAATAAATATATAATATATAATATAATATTATAATATATATTATAATATATATTATATATTATAATATATATAATATAATAAATTATATAATAAATAATATTATATAAATATAATATAATATAATATAGTTATATATTATATAACTATAAGCTTCCCTCGTCGCCTACAATAAGCAATATTTAGTCAGATTTCAAATAAAAAACGCTGCTAAGTAGATCAGTGGCATGTGCACATTAGTTTTCTGTGTATCCGAAGAGCTCTGCAAATTTTGCACAGGGGTTCATTTTTCGATTGCAAAGACAAACCTAGGGATACTTATATAGGTACTCCTTAAACACGGTATTTAGTTGTTATTATTCAAGAATTTAAGCATAAATTTGTATTTTAGATGGGATTTAGAAAAACTTTTTTTTTCAACCCAGCGAAAAAAAGCTACACTGCTCACTTTACTATCCCGATAGGTTTCTGTCTACCAATCTCTTCAACGCAGCTCATAGTTCAATTTTGTTAAATTCACCATTCAATCTATTCATATTCGCCTACATAATTAACAGAATAATAACAATTAAATTCTCTGAATAATGAAATTAAAAATGCCTCAAGAATGCCTCAGAACCATTGTTAAAGCTCGTCTCGCTCTCATGTTGCCAAGCGCAACTGGTCTTGTGTGAGTGCGTCACCTCGTTGGTGTAATAGGCTAGTAGTCGTAAGTAGATCAATCAACCGTATCTAAAGCCGCGTACGCACTTGTAACAAACGGCCGCTCCGCTCCTCCGCTCCGCTCCAAGGCCAGGTTCGGGGCGGCAAAACTTCAGAAGGAGGAGCGGAGCGGAGCCCGATCGGTCTGTTGGCGGTTTTCTCCCGTCGCATCAAAGAAATGTTCGGAACGGGCTGAGCTTAGTGTGGACGGGGTCCGCTCCGCTCCCCCGAACTTTCTCCCGCTCCTCAAGCAAGATATGAACATCGGAAGTATCGAAAGCTAAGTATCGATACCAGTAAATCTCCATCACCACTTCTTCGACATTCGTTTGATCTTATAAATAACTTTTTCACATAGAAATGATTTGTTAACCTTGTTGAAAAGTAATATAACGTTAAATAAATGACGTAAGGGCTTAATAGTGTTTTACTTCCATATTTACAGAGTAAATGGAAGTATTGGAATCGTCCTAAAATCTGAACTGAAATGTTTGTCTCGGCAAGACCTAACACCCTGTTTAATCGAAATTTGGATAACGCACAGTACTTCTGATATATTTGTATTTTTAGTTTTTTATATTTTATTTTTTTCCGGCCACAAAAATGAAACGATTTGAGCGTTCTTAGTCTTAAAATCTTTGTTTTACATTGCAAAATATGTGGATATTTTTTATATTCCGGTAAATTAGCGTATTTTTAATTTGGGCAAATTTTAAAATTTGAATAGTGAATTTTTTGAAATTTTTGACCTAAGCACCCTTAAAAGCAGTCAAAATGTGATCAAATTGTGTCCAAAATGACCATAGCTCCCTTAATTCTCGACCTTTTTTCAAATTTCTTGAACTGAAATGTTTGTCTCGGCAAGACCTAACACCCTGTTCAATCGGAATTTGAATTACTCACAGTACTTCCGATATATTTGCATTTTTAGTGTTTTCTATTTTATTTTTTCCGGCCCCAAAAATGAACCGATTTCAGCGTTCTCGGTCTTAAAATCTTTGTTTTACGTTGCAGAATATGTGGATATTTTTTGTATTATTATTTAAATTTGGTATACTTTTACTTTTGGAATTTAAAAATTTGCTCAGTGAGTTTTTTTTATATTTTTGGCCTAAACACCCTTAAAAGCAGTCAAAATATGATCAAATTGTGTAAAAATTTTACGTTTCAAAATATGGAAGTATTGTGTGTTATCTACGCACCAATTTAATCTGTTATTTCCATTTTATTAACATTTAATTTGGTGTGTGAAATGAAAAAAGTACTCATACGATTCAATACTCTTCAGTATCGAGTACAGGTATCGAATATTTTGTGGCAACGCTGACGCGGAGCGCTCGATTCTCCCGATCGGCCTATTTGTTACGGAGCGAGGTTTGGAGCGCTACGATGTTACGAACCAAAGTTCGTTGAAATGTTCGGAACGGAGGAGCGGAGCGGAGGAGCGGAGCGGCCGTTTGTTACTAGTGCGTACGCGGCCAAATTCTCAAATTTTTCCGATTTTTATTTTGCTGATTTGTGTAATGCGACTAGATTCATTAAATTGATGATATCGGGAGGACAGAAGTTTTTGTGGGGATTCCAACGAGTGGAAAACGATTTTTGTGGCTCTAGTCGTTTTCGAGTTATTCAGAATTGGAGAAATTTTAAAAAACTCAAAAATGCCTCACTAAAACTGCAATAACTCCTAAACGGTTGAAGCTACCGGCGTGGCGATGGTCTCATTCGATTCGGCATAGAAAAATCTATAGAAAATGATACCTCACATGCCTAAGCTGCAAATTTCCATAAAATGACGAATTTTTTACCACTTCAACAGCTGTTTTACTGGCCATAAAATAAAGGTAGGGTTCTGTCGAGATGTTAGGACCAACTAGATACGGAACTTGATTTTTGGTAAAAATTTCAAAATTTTTCGATAACTCCTTCCCCCTAAACAACCCCGGACGGCGGACGGCGTACGGCGTACGGCGGACGGCGGACGGACAAAAAATTTTTATTACAGATGCGGATTCTACACCCCTTGAAACGTAAACCAACAAATTTTCAGGGGGTGTTAAAAAAAAATTTTTTTCCGACCGATTACAAAGGTTCATTTCTTAAGAAAAATGAACCAAAAAAAGGATTGCTGGCATGGGTACCTACATTCCTTTTCTGGGTATCACAGAAAATAAAGTTCAAATAATAGGAGTAGGTTCAGTATGATTTCCAAAAATGGACCATACTAATGCCGATTTGGACCCGTAACATTTTTCGATTGGATCCCCCGGACAATATGCATAAAGTTAGAGCAAACCACAACCATTAGGTCTGGTTATATTAAAATCGGATCAGCGGTTCGATACGAAGTCCAAAAACACAAAACTTTGGCCAAATTTGTGGACAGAACTTCGTACAGAACCGCTGATCCGATTTTGGCGCGGTTGGTCCTAAAAGGTGTGATTTGCTCCAACTTGATGCATATTGTCCGATTGATGCATATTGTTGATTGAACCCAATCAAAAAAGGTTAAGGGGTCGAAAATCTAAAAAAAAAATGTTTTTGAGATCATGAATTTTTTGACATTTGGGTGTGTTGAAAAGAAATTTTCCCGACCGATTGCATAGGTAAGTACACTATTTCTGGAAATAATGTACCAAAAACAGTGGACGTCCAATAGGCGAATACATACCAACTTTTGATGATTCGTCATGACGTTCTGCCTTCTCACAACTCTGGACAAAAGTGATAGGGCTTTTGCTGCGTAGTGGAGTCACTTCCCAATCTAGAAAAGGGGGTATCAGCTTTATAAAGGGTTAGCTGCTAACTACATGCTGTGAATGGTGCGATTACCCGAATGAAATGGAATGCAGTATCTAATAACTCAAACTACAATCAGTAGTAAAAGAAGATGTTGGTAACTTGCATTATAGCAGACCAGACAAAATTTTTGGGTCTATATCACATTTACGTTTCTCTCTTAGGGGCATCCATTTTCTCAAATATTCATTGAAACGACAAATTAAGTTAGCTCATTTACCTGCAACAGGCGAAGTTGTAGATACGCCTGCACCATTTGATAGAGCACTTTCTTGGCGTGGCGAAGTAAATTACCGACCTACATCATGGAACGAAATGCTGTGAAACCTATTAATGAAAACGTTGGCGCAATCTTCAAAGCAAAAATCACAACTCCAAAAATATGGGTAGACCGAACGAACCCATCGAACACAAAACAACAAATAAAAATTAATTAGACGCGTCGGTCGTCGGCTCGTCGCCAGAGAACAATGGCGATGGAATCTTCTGTTGAAAATTCCTAGATCCGGGTTGTTATGACTTATATCATAAATGAATGGGAAATTCGGGAAGAAGAAAAACGTAAGAACGTGGGAGTTCGGAAAATCCAGTAAGAAGTGACTTTTATTTTATGAAAAAAAAAAAAAACATGCTACCTTTTTTGTCTGGGTTTTCTCTAAGGTGAATGAAATTAAACTGTCCTACCAGAGTGAAGTTAGCAACGGTTCAGCAACGGTCAACTGCGTGTTTCTTTCCTAAATTTTCAGACTGTAGGGACGTCTGGGAACACATTTATGGCAATTTTAAAATTGTGCCACCAGTCGTACAGTCCGTACAGCTCGTTGCTAACTGTTCCTTCACACATTCCTTATACAGATCAAGTGACCTGGATGCTCGCTGCGCTCGCATCTCCAAGACAGAAAAACATCCCTCATCAGTCCAATTCGACATACTCATCAGTCAAACGTTAATCAAGCAAGATATTTTATAGCCTACCTACTTATCCGAGAAGGTGTTGGATACACCAAGGTGTTTAATCCTAAGGCGTACAATGTGACTGGTGGCACAATTCTTGTACAGCCAGAAATGTGTTCCAAGGCGTCTCTAGAGACCAATTAGTTAGAAAAGAAACACGCAGAAGACCGTTGCTGAACCGTTGCTAACTTTCCTAACTGTCCTGATGTCCCGAATGGAAGACATCACTATACAATATCTCTCCCCTAAAAAAAAAAGTCTTCGAGAAAAATTTAAATTATGTCACGGAATGTTAGCGAGGTTCAAAACGGAGTGGTTTCCTTATTTTCTGGGTTGTCCTGCGTTGCGGAGTGCTGATGGGGGTTGATGTGGTGGGAGATTTCTCAATCACCTGAGATGGTGGGGAGAATCCCTGGAAATCTGTAGATGACTCAGCTGTAGAGGTCGCAGTGTTTTGCGATTTCTCGTTTGGCGTCTTACGGGTTTCCTTGGGTGACTGCAGATTTGGTTGACTAAGGTTTGGATCTGGCGCTGTTTTGCGTGGGGATCCTGGCCATAGTTGGTCCAAATGGCGGCTCCACAAGTTGTTGTCGTGGGTTTTAACCAAAAATGTTTGGTCACCAAGAACGTCCTGAATGTGGCCCTTGATCCATTTGGGCTGCCCAAACCGATAATCACGGACCCAAACAAGATCATTTGGATCTAAAAATACTTGCTGATGGCCGTCATTTTTAACCATGGATGCTTGTCGCTCCAAAACAACACTCTCTGAAGATGGGATCATGAGATCAAAAAACGTCATTGGTTTTTTCTTCAAAAGCAGACCTGCCGGAGTGTCCATAATCGCCGCATGAACGGTGTTGCGGTACTGGAACAAGAAATTGTTCACCGCTCTGGAGAGGTTAGTCGGTTTTAGCCCACTTGCTAAGGCTTTTTGGACGGACCTCTTCACAATTTTAACGGCGCTTTCTCCGAAACCATTAGATTGAGGATGAAAAGGTGGTCCTCGAAGGTGTACAATTCGATATAGTTGGAGGAATTCGGAAAATTCTGTTCCTGTAAAACACTTGGCACCATCCGACGCAATGGCCCGAGGGAGTCCAAATCTGGCAAAGATTTCTGAAGCTTTTCGATTGCCACCGAAGCTGTGGTGGACAGTACTTGAAAGGCCTCAATCCAATTCGATGTTGCGTCTTCTAGCACGAAATAATTTATCTTTTGATTCACCGGTCCAAAAAAATCGATGCGTAGACGGGTCCAAACGGTTGATGGCCAAGGCCAGGGTTCAAGAACTGAGGGCGGTGGTGTGCTGTGAAATTTGCAGCAAGTTTCACACTTTGCTGCCACAGACTCGATATCGCGATCGAGTGATGGCCACCAAAAGAATGAGCGGGCGTGGCTCTTCATTTTTGTCGCCCCCATATGGGTTTCGTGTAATTTACTCAAAACCGAGCTACGCAATTTGGATGGCACTACCACTCGATATCCTCACATTAAACAACTTTTGTCAACGGTAAGTTCGTGTTCGCGACGTTTGTAGGGTGCGAACCGATCATCCGAAGGCATCTTGTCTCCACGCTGAATGGCACTGACGACCGGTGCCAGTTCTACATCAGTGCGCGTTTCTCGTTGGATCGATCTCCAGTCCAGGCGGAACGGAGAATTTTCGTTCACGTAATTCAAATATGTGGTTGCATTTCCAGGATCAGTTTCGACTGCACCTTTGCTCCACGTAATCTGGAAAGGAAA
Source organism: Nesidiocoris tenuis (assembly GCA_036186465.1). Taxonomy (NCBI): domain Eukaryota; kingdom Metazoa; phylum Arthropoda; class Insecta; order Hemiptera; family Miridae; genus Nesidiocoris; species Nesidiocoris tenuis. Next base: position 3,108,282 of record AP028909.1, read on the forward strand.
TCGGCACAATTATCATCTGAACGAACGCATTTCAGACGGTAGTTGAAATTTGATATCTGATAAGCCCAACGTTGAATCCTGTTGGCAGCGTAGATTAGCAATCCCTTCTTAGATTCAAAAATATACAGTAGTGGTCGATGATCCGTAACTAAATCAAAACCACGGCCATATAAAAAATCTTTGAAACGATTAATACCATAAACTATGGCGTATGCCTCTCTTTCAATGGATGGAAAGGTTTGTTGAGTAGCTGACAACATTTGGGAAGCATAAGCTATAGGCTTATCTCCATCTTGGGTATGATGGGACAAAACGGCTCCCACTGCCTTTGACGAAGCGCCGATGGTCAATTTTAATGGCTTATGCGGGTCAAAATGAGTCAGAACAGGTTTAGATATCAAAATTTGCTTGATGTGTTCAAAAGACTGTTGACATACCGTAGACCAGGCCCATTTTAAATTTTTCTTCAGCAGCGAATATAATGGTTGTAAAATATTTGCCGCATTTTTGACAAATTTTAAATAAAAAGTCACCATACCCAAAAATGACTTCAGAGTACCTTGATCTGTTGGAGATGGTGCATCTCTAATGGCCCTTACGTGTTCGTCTGTCATGTGCAATCCATCCTTATCTATCCTCTAGCCAAGGTACTGGATAGCTCGCTGCGCAAATACGCATTTTCATGCTTTTGCCTGAAGATTTGCAGCGTCTAAAATTTTGAGGACATGTTTCAGCCGCTGGTTGTGTTCCGTTCTAGTTCGTCCTGAAATGTGAATGTCGTCAAGCAGAGATCCGACTCCGGGAATTCCCTTGAAGAGATGATCCATTAGCTTTTGAAACGCAGCAGGTGCTGAACTTATACCAAAACAGAGTCTTTTATAGCGAAAAAGGCCCTTATGGGTTGAAATCGTAGTGAGAGCTTTTGATTCGTCATCTAACTCCAATTACTGGTAAGCATTAGCCAAATCAATTTTCGAAAAAACCGTACCTCCACAAAAATTTGCGCAAAGGTGGTCAATTTTAGGCAGGCTGTTACCAGTAGCTTCCAGCTGTGGGTTCAAGGTAATACGGTAGTCCCCACAGGTACGAATGCTGCCATCTGGTTTCAAAACAGGAACTATTGGTGTTCCCCAAGCGCTATGGTCGACAGGTTCCAAAACGTCGGCTTTAATAAGGCGCGTGATTTCAGCTTCCACCTTGTCTTTCAGAGCTATAGGCAATGTCCGAGCTCTAAAAAATACGGGTTTTGCCTCAGATTTTAACCTCAAGGAAACCTTGTAATTTGAGCATGGGCCAGTGTCGTCCGAAAAAACCTTTGGATGAGCTTCCAAAATATCAATAATGTCCTTTGGTGGGATTTCTGTGAAACTGTTTGGTGAAAGGTGTAACAAGGCATCATTTTGTTTTAAATCCAGGTTCAAAATTAGAAGTCCGTTTCGGCCGATTAGCGGAGGTCCCCCTTTTTCAATGACATAAAATATCATGTCGCCGGAGTATTTTTCATGTTTTACTGGCAAAACAACCTTCCCAACAGGATGGATATTTCGTCCTACATAGTCTGTCAGCTGAATATCGTTTTTAAATAGTGGGAAGTTCATAAAATGCCTTCTACGAAAATCTGACGAAATGACGTTGTATGAGGAGCCGGTATCAATTTCAAAATGGTGTGTATTACCCAAAATGTTAAGCGGCACCCGAAAAGGGGCCGGGCAGCTGGGCGGTTTGGATTCCGAGGTAAGCATACAGAAAAATGAGTCGCCAACACACGTCACTATCTTCCTCCTTTCAGTCTCAGCTAAGAATTTTTGGTTTCTTTTGCCTCGAAATTTTGGTTTTATTCGACAGACTGAAGCTAGGTGCCCAATGGCCATGCACCGGTTGCACGTTGCATTTTTGAAACGACAATCCCTAAACTCATGTTTCCAACCACAATGAATGCATTTGGTTTTAGCTGGAGGTTGAGGAGCTGGTGAACGTTTTTGAAAATTGGTTTTGTGCTGCTTACCTCTGTTATGCCCAGGTTTCCGTGAGGGGAAGGGAGTACGCAGTTACCATCCGAAAAGCTATATTTACAAACCGAAGTTCAGATTATACTCAAAAGCAAATAGTAAGGTAAATATTCAAGTAATATTAACCTTCCTAATAGTATGGTCCTACTGAAGTAAGTAAATATTCAATTCTAGTCTCTGAAGAGCTACTCTTACACTCTAACAAAAATGCTTATGGCTATCCCCTTAGATTGTCCACACCGGTTCTTAATTAACCCACCAAACGAATACTGAGCTCAGTAATAATACAAATCGTCTTACAGTTTGGCCGTTCTCTGTTCGTCCTGTCTCAGCGCGCACACACTGTTTTTACCGTTCCGAGCTCGGATAACAGTCCTCGTGTCTGACCGACTGACTTTCCCACGGTCCGGCTGCTGACCGCAGGAAAACGGATTGGGTGGTGGCGGGTGTCCATGGCGGGGGGAAGGACGGCCTCCCGCTCACCGCCACACTACACCTCGAATATACGAACAACTGGGGTACTCTTGCAACCTGGCAGTTGTTGAAATCGCTAGTTGATGCGCGACTCTCGTTTGCAACTGCTTCCTTAGCCACTGCAATTTCAATCGCCCGCTGCAGAGTGAAATTTGCTTTCTTAGGGTCCTCTTCAAAAAGTCGATCCTTCACCCGTTCATTTCAAAGTCCCATTATAAAGATATCTCGGCATACAACATCCAGTTCTGTTCCAAACTCACATTCCAAAGCCAATTGTCGAACTCGAGCAGAAAACTCTGGAACCGTCTCACCTTCAGATTGTGTGGCCCGATAGAAATTCTGTCTTGCCGAAAAAAGTGAGCTAACTGGCCGGAGATGAGCTGTGAGGGCCGCAATGAGGGTTTCGAACGTATAATCAGCGTGTTCAGGTTCCTAAGGGACGCCAAGACTGTCCAACGATGCGAGAAGATAGTTTTTCTTGACAACCGGATCCGTCACCGAATATGTCAAGAACAAACTGTTGGTACGTTTGGTGAACAACTTCCACGAACTTTTCCCAAGTTGAAATTGAACTGGAGGTGGTTACGGTGGCATGGTTAGCAGCTCTCTGAATACGGCAATACCGAGAAATTCGAGAAAAAACTAAAAGTCTCGTCGCCAGTGTTATGACTTATATCATAAATGAATGGGAAATTCGGGAAGAAGAAAAACCTAAGAACGTGGGAGTTCGGAAAATCCAGAAAGAAGTGACTTTCATTTTATGAAAAAAAAAAACCCTATCTAGTGAACCTTCCTTTTCTTCTTCCATGGCCCACTCCATAGGAAGTACTGTGAGGATTGACTCAGGCCATGGTCCATCAAAGCTCAAAAGTAACTAACCTAGTTCTCAACTATCCAGTAGGGGTCATATCATGGGAAGGGTCGTAGGTTCAATTCGACTCTGAACCCATTTTTACTACCATGTTTACAGAGTAAATGGAAGTATAGAAGATGGTAATTCTCGACGGTGGCGCGCCTAGCGGCCGATGGCACATTTTCGTCCTACAGATCTTGTTGTCTCCTGTGTGTTCCTTATGGGGGCCCCTGGCTTGTCCAACAAAAACTATTTTTGGCTCGAAAACTGTTGGGTTATCGGCATTTTCTCACATAATCTCATTTATTCTCGATTAAATTTTGAATCGATTGGTGGCTGCCGGAAAATTATCGATTGATCCGTTCAGAAGCTATGGTGGATTGAAACGGTATTGTTGTTGATTTTTCTCGATTCAACTCGGCATCGATTGACCTTGAAGTGAAACTTGCCTCGGTAGGTACCTTACAGTGTTGCCAAGTTGTGGGGGTTTCCCCCCAAATTTGAGGGTTTTTGTGGAAGTCAGAGGGACTAGAAAAAAGTATAAAAATGAAGAAATACCAGGTAAGTGCTGCAGATAAATTACAGCTAAGGCTGCCACTGCACAGCTAACTGAATTGAGAGATAGGTACTCAAATAAAAGCCATTTGGGTTTGGGATGTACGTCTACCAACTTGTGGGTAGGTACAAACCTAATTTTTATTGGGGTTTTAGTATGTTAATTTACTGACTTTACTGATAAGTATTCAGAAAGAGTTAGTAATAAATAGTTTATAGTTTTAGGTAATATTTAAAATTTTAGTTGTATATTATGGAGTTAGGTATGTTTTATGAGAAATAGTACCTATATTTTTAATGCTTAAAAATGAATTATTCATCCTTAACTTTTGGGGTTTTCGGGGATTTTTTCATATTTGGGGGGATTTGGGGTTTTTTTTGACGTTGCCGCAGGGGGTTTTGACGGCCACACCTTGGCAACACTGGTACCTTATTGTAAACAAACCGTGGGACGAAAATGCCGGCAGTGACCGCTACGCACCGCTCGCAAGTCAACTCTTACCATCTTCTATTGGAATCGTCCTAAAATCGAGAATTGGAAGGGAGCTTCAGAGGAAACTTTCTCTTATACACATTTACTCAGAATCACTTTCTGAACTGTGTGTGTCTGAGTGTCCATTTGCCCGTTATTCCGTCTGTGGTCATTTACGACCAGTGGTGCGTAGATAACACACAATACTTCCATATTTTGAAACGTAAAATCGGTCTTCTTTGGGCGCCACTCTTCGGAAGTAGCCAGGTTGGTCTCTCCTCGAAGGTAAAGGTGTTTGATGCAGCCATAGGGGCAGTAATGTGCTACGAAGCGGAGGTTTGGGGATACCAGAAGAGCCCGAAAGTTGACCAAGCCCAAATCGTCTGCCTGCGGAAAATTTTCGGACTCCATACCACCTCGCCACATTATTTGATCTACATGGAAACAGGAAGGCGGTCGTTGTCTACCCGCACATTGCAGCAGCATGGGAACTATGTGCTCAAGACGTTAGCTCTGCAGGATGAAAGACTTCCAAACATCATCACCAAGGAGTTATGCGCCGGGGGCGGGGTTGGGCTGCGGTTTGGAGGGCGGAAGTGGATAGGCTGCAGATCCACATCGACCTCGCTGACGGGAGACCGGAGGTCGAGAAAGGCTGGCAACAAATTTCAGTGGCCAGAGCAGCAGAGGAGGAAAGCGCTTGGCTGCAGAGGGCGAGGGGGTCGGTTTATCATGCACACTACCAGAAGGTTTTTGTCCAGGGTCAGACCCCGAGATACCTGAGCTCTGCTAGCCTGCAAGCCATACGTTGGTGTTTCAAGCTGCGGACTAGGCTGATATGGCTAAATTTTGCGCCCTCTTGGGAGGAGGGGACACAGCGGTGTGCTCTGTACAATAGCGGGGAGAAGGAGGACGCAGTCCACTTTTTCGGAAGTTGCAGGGTGCTGGGGGAGTTTAGAAGCAAGTGGTTTGGGACTGGTTTCTGGGATGAGAGGACCACAATACAAAAATTAAGAGAATCTGACCCCACGAGGATTGCTGGCTTTTGCAGAGAAGCCTGGGCATAAAGGTGGTCGCTTATCCAGGAATTCAATTATTAGGTACTATGTAGTGGAGGATGCAAATTAAATTATATGGAACTAGGTGGAAAATTTATTGTAGGATAAGACTTTGTAGAGTGTAAGACTTGTCCCGAGAGTGGAAGAAAATGTTAATTTGTGCAGAATGATTATTATTACATATACTATTATTACCTAACTACATGGAAGAAGAAAAGGAAGGTTCACTAGATAGGGGATTTTGTGCAGCACGCTAGCGCTCCAGTTTTACGCTGGAAGAAGAAGAAGAAGAAGAAAAATGTTTATTTCAGATTAACTGAGAAAAATTAAAATAATACTTCACAAAAATTATGAATAAACTATACGGCATGGCTAGATTCTAGCCGTCTGCCGGAGTGATATTATGGGCCAACGCAAAACTAATTTATTAGAACCAGAAAACAGGTCAAAATTACTTAAGCTGCAAGTCAAGCCGAAATTAAATTTAACTAGGGAATCCTGGGTTCAGCCGTTGTACTCGCTTATGAGCATGAAGCGGTACTTCCAGGCCACCGTGCAGAACGTCGCGAGCTCGTGCCAGCCCCGCCCATCCAACAGCTCCACTGCCGCCTCTCTGGTGAGGGTTCCGGTGCCGAAAACTGGGATCCTGAACTCGGCCAGAACCGGGCAAACGCAGAGGAAGTGGAAGACGTCCTCTCTCAGCCTCATATTACATAATGAGCAGTTTTCAGATGCCACACTGCTGTAAGGCCTAGCATTAAGCCAGAGCCCCTCCGTACGCAGTTTGACGACCCAACGCTTCGTGTGCATATCTAGGCCCGGAACACCTGCGCACTTCACACCAGGATTCAGCTCTCTATACAACCCGAAATGGTCCGACGTGCGAGCTCTACTGCCAAAGGAAGCAAACTTCTCCTCGTGTAAGCGGCCCAGGATGACTGGGGTATCTGCCCGGAGCTGAGAAGCATCCATACATTCAAGCCGATCATCCAAGCCAAGTCTCTCCACCAGTCTTCCGTACTCCTCAGCCCAGTACACCCTTTCCGTGATGACCTGCTGCGCGACTATCTTGGGCAAACGATGATCAGGCATGGAGAAGACCTTTGCTAGGTAGGACAGATGCAGCTCCAACGTGTAGTGGCACAGCGGATCAACCTGTGTCTCCAGATGGACCAGATAGTTCGGCACGAATGTCGGCAGGCTGAAGACCTTTCTGAAAAAGGCCAGCTGGACTCCCTCGACAACCGCGTACTCCCGGAACCCCCAACATTGCGCCGCATAACACAGAATTGAACGAGCCACCGCTTGAAACACGCTCCACTTGCAGTCCAAGGGGATATCCAGGAACGAGAATAACTTGCCCCAGACGAAGTTCATGGCAAACTTTGCAGAGGACGCTTTTTGCTTCAGCTGAGCTTCAAACGACAGCCGAGGCGTCAGAACAACCCCCAAGTAGGTATACCTACTCACCACCTCGATGTGCTCTTCCCCAAACATCCATTTTTCCGAAGCACTGCGTCTGCCGCCGTTCTGGAACACCATGACTTTAGATTTCGAGAGATTCACCTCTAGCCCCCAGGTCTCGCAGTATCTCTTCAGGGCGTCGATATTTATCTGCTGATCCTTTGGGTCCTCGGCCAGAATCACTAGATCGTCCGCATACATCAAGAGCTTGGTGGCCCCCAACTAGCACTCCCCTCACGATCACATCGGTCAGGTTGTTGATGTAGAGCGCAAATAATAGCGGACTGAGAGGACAGCCCTGCCTCACTCCAACCCCCACAGGAAAGCTCCCCGTCGCCCCATCCCGGGTCCAGACCGACGACGTCACACCGGAGTACAGGCTGCGCAGGACGCGCACCATTCTGTGCGAAACCCCCATTCCCAGAAGCTTATAAAACAGGAGTCCCCTGTCGACCGTGTCAAAAGCTGCTCTGAGGTCCACAAAGAAGGCATAGAGCTTTCCCCGCGGCCGGCTCAGCCTCAGCCTCACAACACCGCACAGCGTAAAGATGGCATCGACCGTCGAATAACCCTTTCGGAAGCCATTCTGGCATTCGGAGAGAAGGCCACCCTCATTCACGAACAGTGAAAGCCTATTAGCCAGGAGCGAGGTGAAGAGCTTTGACAAACAATTGACGAACGAAAGTCCTCTGTAGTTAGCAGCATCACCAGGGTCGCCTTTCTTCTTGAACAATGGGAAAATCGCTGCCTCTTTAAAGGCCTCTGGCACCACTCCTGTCTCGAGGATCCCATTGAAATAATCCAGGATGTGCTCCAGAAACGCTTTGTCCACATACTTGAAGAATTCGAATGGGATGCCATCAGAACCCGGTGCCTTGTGATCCTTCACAGAGCCCAACACAGCCCCCAATTCTGCCATCGCGAAAGGCTCGTCCAAAATACTGCTGGTTATAAAAGGCTCAGCATACTGCATTTCACCTGCAGAGACCGCTGGATTGAGCAACTGGCGGAAATGTTTTACGCTGGAAGAAACGAGTACTATCAAGTTCTTCTGGGTTTCGCCAGGGCCCGTTAGATAGCGTGCCGGAAGCGCAATGTTTACGTCGACCGCGTTGTCATCCGGATCTAGGAATTTTCAATGGAAGATTCCATCGCCATTGTTCTCTGGCGACGAGCCGACGACCGACGCGTCTAATTAATTTTTATTCGCTGTTTTGTGTTCGATGGGTTCGTTCGGTCTACCCATATTTTTTGAATTGTGATTTTTGCGTTGAAGACTGCGCCAACGTTTCATTGATCGGTTTCACAGCATTTCGTTTCATGATATAGGTAGGTAATTTACTTTGCCACGCCAAGACAGTGCTCTATCAAATGGTGCAGGCGGATCTACAACTTCGCCTGTTGCAGGTAAATGAGCATACCGACAGTGAACCTGCAAAACCTCGTATGTCCAAAAACCAAAATTTTACAAGAAATGAAAAAACTTCTGATTGCTAGCTGCGCAAATGGGGATAACCATGGGGAATTGGCTTAGAAACGCCAATGAAATTTGATGGTTTCAACTTGGAAGGTACCTCAACCAATTGAACTAATGGATTTTCACGACCCACGACCAGCTTTTGGATAGTGAATGATCGCCTAAAAAACAGCTTAAGTCCATTTTCTTGACTCGAGAAGATGCGCAAGAAGCTGTTTCACCAGTAGAGCTCAAAACATCATTTTCCCAAAAAACTAGACTTACGAGGTTTTGCAGGTTTACTGTTGATACGTTAATGTTTTTTGGCTAACTTAATTTGTCGTTTCAATGAATATTTGAGAAAATGGATGCCCCTAAGAGAGAAACGTAAATGTGATATAGACCCAAAAATTTTGTCTGGTCTGCTATAATGCAAGTTACCTACATCTTCTTTTACTACTGATTGTAGTTTGAGTTATTAGATACTGCATTCCATTTCATTCGGGTAATCGCACCATTTACAGCATGAAGTTAGTAGCTAACCCTTTATAAAGCTGATACCCCCTTTTCTAGATTGGGAAGTGACTCCACTACGCAGCAAAAGCCCTATCACTTTTGTCCAGAGTTGTGAGAAGGCAGAACGTCATGACGAATCATCAAAAGTTGGTATGTATTCGCCTATTGGACGTTCACTGTTTTTGGTACATTATTTCCAGAAATAGTGTACTTACCTATGTAATCGGTCGGGAAAATTTCTTTTCAACACACCCAAATGTCAAAAAATTCATGATCTCAAAAACATTTTTTTTTAGATTTTCGACCCCTTAACCTTTTTTGATCGGGTTCCCCCGGACAATATGCATCAAGTTGGAGCAAATCACACCTTTTAGGACCAACCGCGCCAAAATCGGATCAGCGGTTCTGTACGAAGTTCTGTCCACAAATTTGGCCAAAGTTTTGTGTTTTTGGACTTCGTATCGAACCGCTGATCCGATTTTAATATAACCAGACCTAAAGGTTGTGGTTTGCTCTAACTTTATGCATATTGTCCGGGGGATCCAATCGAAAAATGTTACGGGTCCAAATCGGCATTAGTATGGTCCATTTTTGGAAATCATACTGAACCTACTCCTATTATTTGAACTTTATTTTCTGTGATACCCAGAAAAGGAATGTAGGTACCCATGCCAGCAATCCTTTTTTTTTTATTTGAAATCTGACTAAATATTGCTTATTGTAGGCGACGAGGGAAGCTTATAGTTATATATAGTTGATTATTTCGATATGTTTCACTAGTTTTTTTTTTTTTTTTTTTTTGCGTAAGTTGTACTATTCTACCCAACTAAAAACTAAAAGCTGATTTCATGTTGAGAGGTCCACGCCGTTCTCTGTCCATATCGTCAACTTCTGTCGCTGGTGAATTAGCACACTGCATTTAGCATATTTCTGTTTGAAGCAACGAGGTACCTACCGAATTTTTGTATTTGTGAACTTCTCTTATGAAAGCATTGTCAATGTATAGCTACAATTTTCCAGTACTTACCAACAATTTAATTCTTGAAATATTACGAACCTCTGTGACAAAAACTTGCAATATTGAAATACCTATGTTATGAAGACTCATTTATTATTTTTGTAAATTGCCTACTGCAAGTTATGCCATCATTTTTACTCTTTGTTTTGGAGAATACATTATTTTTATTTGGATAAAACGTGTTTCCCTTCCTAATTTTCCTATCAGTTTCTACCTACCTCTATTTGGGGTGCGATCGTGATGAAAACAAATATGTCTGCCTAAGCTTCGACTGAGACATAGAAAATCAAACAACTAACGAAGAAGAAGAAGCGAATAATCACCATAATCACCCGCTGAGTTGACAGCCTCGCTATCTGTAGTTTTGGTGTTGTACTACAGTTTGGCAGTTTGGTTCTCATTTCTTCCAGCAAGATCGCCACTGTGCCCCTGCACGCCGTTTAACCTCGGAGTGGACCTTCCTTCTGTTCTTCCATGACCTAACTATTAACTACAGTGGCGGCTCCTGCCCTTAAACCCAGGGGGTGCACTTAGGCCATAAGATAATATATTATTTAACAATCGCGAAGGGAGAATCGACGGCGAAGTGGTGAGACCTCGTATCTCCAATTTCGTACCTGCACGTGCACATTAGAGACGTCATAGAAATTCAATGTGGTTACATAGGGTGCCATAGGAACAGTGGCTTTCTTAACAAAATGGAGATACGAGGTCTCACCACTTTGCCGTCGATATGTTATCATAAACAGTGCGCTTTTCTCAGCCAAATATCAATTTCAACTAGGTAAATGCAAATTAATAGGAAAGTTTTGCACACTTTCACGTCTCATTATTATAAAATGAACACCAATAAACGTTCACGAGTGATAACAGAAGAATTTTGAGATGATTACCGTCTATCAATTTTCAGAAACCCTATTTTGTAAAAGTTGAAATTGAAGTATTGTCGGTTGTTTATCCGAGTCGTGGAGCGTTTTTTAGATTTTACCTTCTGTAAAAGTCCTTCCAGTGCAGGTGAGTAGTGGCCGGGTTCCCGGATTGCTATTTTCTCCCTCAAAGTAAACTTAGAAAAATTCAATTGAACTACCTTCACGTCATTCATTTTTATTATGCCACAGAAGAAAAAAAATTTTTCTTCCTTCCGCGATTTTTACTAAATCATATCAGTTTTCGAACTGATAAGATAAGATTACCTCGATTAGACCGCATTAGTTCCCATTCGACTGTTGGTGCACTCAGAAAATTGCGCCTGGACGGTACGGTGAGCCATTGGCTGGCTCACTAATACATCAAAGAACACACTACCACTGATACTGTAGTCTACCGTGAGCGCAAACCTATCTCGTGCATTACTAGTTCGTGCACGAGCCACCATACAGTTTAGCGCTAGTATAGCGATCCTGAGGCTTTGCCAATGACGTTGTTGTTGTTTTTCAGTGAGGATTAATAGTGAAGAGTTGAGAGTAGTGTGGCAGTAATAATGTTATTATTAAGGTAGGTCACTATTTTTTTCTTTCTCATTTTGGCCAGGGGGTGCACATGCTCCTCTGCTCCTGCCAGGAGCCGCCCCTGATTAACTATTAATAACATTTTGTGAGCCAACCCGGCAGACGACAATTTGTCATTGCCTGTGAGAAATTTCAAATCAGTAGAATAATTCAATTATTATTATATAATACAATTATTATATAATACAATTATTGTATGTTATATTAGATTTGAAGACCAAGAACGCTCAAATCGGTTCATTTTTGTGGCCGGAAAAAATAAAATAGAAAACACTAAAAATGCAAATATATCGGAAGTGCTGTGCGTTATACAAATTTTGATTAAACAGGGTGTTAGGTCTTGCCGAGACAAACATTTCAGTTCAAGAAATTTGAAAAAAGGTTGAGAATTGAGGGAGCTACGGTCATTTTACTTCCATATTTACAGAGTAAATGGAAGTATTGTGATCGTCCTAAAATCGAGAATCGGAACGGAGCTTCAGAAAAAACTTTTTCTTATACACATTTACTCAGAATCACTTCCTGAACAAGTGTCTGTGTGTCCGTCTGTCCGTCTGTGGTCATTTACAAAAAGGGCCATAACTCCCTCATTTCTCAACCTTTTTTCAAATTTCTTGAACTGAAATGTTTGTCTCGGCAAGACCTAATACCCTGTTTAATCGGAATTTGGATAACTCACAGTACTTCCAATATATTTCCATTTTTAGTGTTATCTATTTTATTTTTTTCCGGCCACAAAAATGAACCGATTTGAGCGTTCTTAGTCTTAAAATCTTCGTTTTACATTGCAGAATATGTGGATATTTTTTATATTCCAAAAATGTGGCTTGTTTTCATTTTGGGCGAATTTTAAAATTTTAATAGTGAATTTTTTGATATTTTTGGCCTAAACACCCTTAAAAGCCGTCAAAATATGATCAAATAGTGTCTCAATTTTACGTTTCAAAATATGGAAGTATTGTGTGTTATCTACGCACCACTGGTTGTAAATGACCACAGATGGACGTAACGGACACACAGACACTTGTTCATGATGTAATTCTGAGTAAATGTGTATAAGAAAAAGTTTTTTCTGAAGCTCCGTTCCGATTCTCGATTTTAGGACGATTCCAATACTTCCATTCAGGTACTCTGTAAATATGGAAGTAAAAAGGTTGAGAATTGGGAGAGTTATGGTCATTTTTACTTCCATATTTACAGAGTAAATATCGTCCTAAAATCGATAATTGGAACGGAGCTTCAGAAAAAACTTTTTCTTATACACATTTACTCAGAATCACTTCCTGAACAAGTGTCTGTGCGTCCGTCTGTGGTCATTTACAAAAATGGCCATAACTCCCTCATTTCTCAACCTTTTTTCAAATTTCTTGAACTAAAATGTTTGTCTCGGCAAGACCTAACACCCTTTTTAATCGGAATAACATACAGTACTTCCGATATAATAGCATTTTTAGTGTTTTCTATTTTATTTTTTCCAGGGCACAAAAATGAACCGATTTGAGCGTTCTTGGTCTTAAAATCTTTGTTTACCTTGCAGAATATGTGGATATTTTTTATATTCCAATAATGTATTGTATTTTTAGTTTGGGAGAATTTTAAAATTTCAATAGTGAATTTTTTGGTAGTTTTGACCCAAACACTTTCAAAAGCAGTCAAAATATGATCAAATTGTGTCAAGAGTGTACGTATCGAAATATGGAAGTATTGTGTGTTATCTACGCACCACTGGTTGTAAATGACCACAGACGGACACGGACAGACGGAGACACAGACACTTGTTCAGGAAGTGATTCTGAGTAAATGCATGGAAGAACAAAGAACTTCTTCCATGGAGTAAATGTGTACCTATAAGAAAAAGTTTTTTCTGAAGCTCCGTTCCGATTCTCGATTTTAGGACGATTCCAATACTTCCATTTACTCTGTAAATATGGAAGTAAAAAGATTAAATATCGTTTCAATTAAAATAAAATAAAAACCAGTGGTGCGTAGATAACACACAATACTTCCATATTCTGAAACGTAAAATTGTGAAACAATTTGATCATATTTCGATAAGGGTGTTTATGTCAAAAACATCAAAAAATTCGCGAAATTTTAGAATTCGCCCCAAATAAAAACAGTAGTTAAGCCTACTAGTTAGTTCGTCCCAAATAAACCCAAATTTTTTAATAGTGAAAGTTGTGGTTTCCTCCAACTTGATGCGTATTGTCTGGGCAATCGATCGGAGAAGGTTAAGGGGTCCAAATCGTCATTAGTATGGTCCATTAAAAAAAAAAACTCAGTTTTGAAGGTGATGCCGTGGGTTTAGAATGAGGAACATGCATGAAAAAAAATAAACTGTTTTTTCGCCATAATAGGTATTCCTTGTTAGGCTTCGGGAATGGTGTGATGGTGGATGACGGTTCCGAAAAGAGGTAATTAAAAGAGGAGGGAGGCTTAGTGAGAATCGCAGGTTTGAAGTCGAGCGGGAAAATGGCCAGCCGCAAGGTTACACAGTGTGATGTCATCTTCCTGTGAACACCAGTGCAACCTCATCCGAGTTCATGTGTGTATGCTGTGATAGGACGGCGATAACGGATTATTTGCCGTTACGTTAAGAAACTATGTGCAGTCGCGTCCGCACTGTGACGTCATACGGTTAACCGCCACATTCAAAAGGGCACTTTTCATTCGCGTTTTTCATCCGGAAAAATGTTGTTTTTTCGTTGTAGACCATCACTACATCATTTTCGCATCCTAAACAGCATCATTCTGGCGGAAAAAATGGATTTCGTTTTTCATGCATGTTCCTCATTCTTTGAGTATTTTCTCGGTTGATTTATCACAGGATAGGGGTTTTTCCCAAAAAGTTTCTGAAAATTTTGTTTTTCAATCGGATTGTCTTGGATTTCTTAGGGTGATTTCTCCTTTTTCACATTTTTGCTGGTTTGAGGGAGTCCTACAGAACCGATTTTGAATTTTTTGAGCTTGTTGGATTCCTTGAAGGTTTCTACACCGTTTTCACTCCCTGTAAGTCAAAATTGGTAAATATTTGAGAATTGCCACGTTCAATATTCAACGAAAGTAGATATTGAAATTAACGGCGAATTACTAGGCAAATATTTATTGGGATTAATTGAATGAATGAATGAAAATTCTTTATTGCTACATAGATGTTACATCACATCTTTTGCAATATGTTTAATTTCAATATTTCAAAATAAAGTTCATCCGTACTGTAAACACAGGGACTGACACGCAGCAGCTCGAATAAGATTTGAACCAAAAATACGATAAGAACACACTCATATAGTTGCAGCACAAAAAAAAAAAAATAAACGCGGCTTTAGTCGATTGTTTTCCTCCTGTAGTCGTTTCCGAGGTTCCTTCAAGTTCGCCAGACGCCAGGCTTTTCTCCTCTCCCTCTCCTCCTTAGGAACATCCTCCTTGACGTAGATTGTAGTTTCCGAGAGTGCTTTACGAGCGTTTAAAATTTTCTTTTTCAAGTCAAGTCGTCTTACTTCCATACAAATCGGGCGGCAGATACCAGCACGATGAACCCTACTGTAGCGAACAGGGTTTTCAAAATCTTCCTCGGTACACACAACATTCATTTTATTGTTTAATGCGTCCAATAGTGTTGCCAGGTCGGTTTTATTCCCCGATTCATCAGGCTCCTCTACACCGAACCACAGCAGATTGCGTTTCCTGACTTGCATTTCGAGAGTAACAACTCGAGTTGACAATTCGTCAACTTTGTCCTCGACCCTTGATACGTCTTCCTTTAGATCTTTGGCAATACGGTCAATCTTTTCTTCGAGCACATCAAGACGATCGAGTTTTTGCAATTTAATTAAAATGCGATCGAGTTTATCCTCGTCAACGGAACTCTCACCTGATGAGTTAGGAATAGGTTCAGGGGCGGCTACTGGCAGGAGCAGCGGAGCACGTGCACCCCCTGACCAAAACGAGAAAGAAAAAAACAGCGACCTACCTTAATAATAACATTATTACTGCCACACAACTCTTCACTATTAATCCTCTCTGAAAAACAACAACAACGTCATTGGCAACCGACGGATAGGAGGAGGTTCGCTACACTAGCGCTAACTGTATGGCGGCTCGTGCACGAACTAGTAATTGTTGGAGGTGTACGATAATGCCATACCGCTACGGTATGTTGTACGATACAGTAGCGTGCGACCACCCCACACTGTCTTCTCTCATCTCTCTCTCTCTCTCTTTCCTTGTGCCTTCACAGCCGAGTGCAAATTAAATAATATGTGAAAATAAAGTGTTAATTATTCTATTAACCCATCAGGTTATGTGCCCAGGATTTATTTTCGCGGCCGCGCCTTGTGAGGAAAGTGTTTTTTCTTAAACAATTCCCCGAAAAATTCGAATCAGTGATGCAGAACCGGTTGGCCTGTAGGTAACCTCATCACTACGTTGGTATTCCACGTTTCTCCACTGCGAAATGGGTTCGTCATTGCCTCCTATCGAACGGCTTCGTGGCCGTGAAAACTTTTCTACTTGGAAAGTAGCTGTGAAGGCATACTTGACGCTTGAAGGTCTCCTTTCGTATGTAACCAGCAATGAGGATAAGGCAAACGCACAGGCTGAGAAAGATCAACAGGCTTTGGCTAAGATCACCCTGCTGGTAGATCCTGTGAATTACTCTCACATTGAATCTGCTAAAACAGCGTATGAGGCCTGGCAAAATCTCCATAGAGCATTTGAGGATGAAGGTCTCACTAGAAGAGTCTCCTTACTACGGCAGTTGGTAACAACTCAGCTCGAAAATTGCTCGTCAATGGATGAATATGTCAACAAAATCATCTCCACTTCCCATCGTCTACGAGACATTGGATTTGAGGTGAAGGAAGAATGGATAGGTACTCTCCTATTAGCCGGCCTTCCCGATGATTTTCGCCCAATGATTATGGGCCTAGAGAGTTCAGGCGTCCCTATAACAGGCGATTCGATAAAGGTCAAATTATTGCAAGAGAGACCTAGCAACGGTTCGATACCTTCTGACCGTGAAGCTGCTTTTTACTCTCGTGGTCGTCATCAAAAGCCTCGCCCTCGGTGTACAAAATGTTCCCAAATGGGCCATTACAGCTCTCAATGTAGATCCAGGCCAAACGAGGCCAGTAATTCGGATCGTAGACAAATGAGGAGACACAATAATGAGCCAAGTAAACCGAATAAGAAGAGAGCCCTCCTAGCGCACCTATCGTCATCATCTCAAACTATTCTAAAGAATGAGTGGTTTCTGGATTCAGGCGCCTCAGCTCACCTTACAAACGACATTGCTCACCTCCGAAGCTTCACAGACGCCAGCCTTAAAATTACTACTGCCGATAATGCGCAGCTGGTCGCAACAGCAGTTGGTGACGTCGATTTTCAGATTAAAATCAATGGAGAAAGCGACTCCCTGACAGCCAAAAAGGTGTTTTACACTCCAGGGATTGCTGCAAATCTTCTGTCCGTACAGAAAATCGTCGAAAAAGGAAACTCAGTCCTATTTGACAAGTCTGGCGGGAAAATTCTCGACCAAGATGGGACCATCATCGCCCTCGCCTCACCTCAGAACGGCGTATACAAATTGGATCTTGCAGATGACATGGCCCCTTCTGACCCCGAGTCCAAACCTTTTACCATGGGTGATGTAAAAGTTTTCTCTGCCCAGAGCGACGAGCTCCTAATGCACCGCCGTTTGGGTCACTTGAATCACAAAAGTGTGGCTATGTTGAAGGGCATGTCAACTGGTTTCGGCGACCTACCTGCCACGAAAACTCCTTGTGAGGTCTGCCTTGTTGGCAAACATGCAAGCAAACCATTCAAATGCGCCAAAAAGAAGACGAAGAATCCCCTTGAACTGGTACACATGGACTTGTGCGGCAAAATGGAAGAGAAGTCCATCGGCGGCAGCAACTACTTCCTCACCATAGTGGATGACTTCACCCGATACACTCAGGTGTACTTCCTTTGTTCAAAGGATGAGGTATTCGACCGCATTAGGGAATTCATCACGCAGGCCGAGCGTGAAACTGGCCTGAGGTTGAAGGCCATCAGGACCGATAATGGGACGGAATTCGTCAACCAGCGCGTCGAAAAATTGCTCAAATCTAAGGGCATCAAGCACCAGCGATCAGCAGTGATGGTGCCGCAACAAAATGGCGTCGTAGAACGAGCCCAGAGGTCCATAGTCGAGCGTGCTCGCTGCATGCTAGCCGACGCTGGTCTCCCTAAATGCTACTGGGCGGAAGCAGTTTCAACGGCTGTCTATTTGAACAATCGCTCGCCAACAAAGTCGGTGAAGGATATGACGCCCATCGAAGCTTGGACAGGTGAAAAACCTGATCTTTCGCATTTGCGAATTTTTGGATGTGAGGTCATGGTCAAAATACCCTCCAAGAAACGCCAAAAGTGGGATGCCAAATCCAAGAAAATGATTTTTATTGGATATTGTGCCACCACCAAATGCTACAGAGTCATCGATCCCGTCAGCAAGGCGATAGAAATATCGCGCGACGTTGAGTTCTTCGAAAAGAAAAACACCTCAAATCTTGAGGGTTGTCAAACTGAAAAATTGCATCGCCCGAAACCACCAATAGCCGAGGAAAAGGCTACTTCAGTCGACATAAGAACGCTGGCTACTGCCCCAGCTCGTCGTCCTGAACAAACGGAGGCCGAAACGAGTCCTGCGTCGTCAAGCGCCGACTCTGAAGATGGATCTGCGTCGTCAATCACCGAGAAAGAAGAAGAACTTCCCCTCGAAACCTTCTATGATTTTGATGAAGACTCCTCTGACAGTGAAATGGAAAATAACGTCGAACCAGAAACGCCAGCTCGGAAATCGAGTCGAAAGCATCGACCAAAGCAATTCCCCGATTTCGTCACATACTTCGCATCACAGCCGCACGATGACGTGCCGATGTCGGCAAAGCAGGCCTTATCTAGTCCTCAAGCGCCGGAATGGAGCGAAGCTATGGCTGCCGAGCTGTCATCCCTGGAAGAAAACGATACCTATGAATGGGTCGATTTACCAAAAGGTAAAAGGCCTTTATCAATGAAATGGGTATTCCGTCTCAAGCCGTCAGAGCAAAATTCAATCAAGTTCAAGGCAAGACTGGTTGTAAGAGGATGCCACCAAAAGGAAGGCATAGATTACAAGGACACATTTTCCCCAGTAATCAGAAATGCATCCCTACGATACCTTTTCGCCCTTGCCGTCAAGGAAAACTTGAATATTCATCACTTCGACGTAACTACGGCGTACCTTCACGGGAATCTTGAAGAGGACATCTATGTCAAACCACCGGAGGAAGCCATCAACTCTCCAGGAAATAAAGGCAAATTCTGGCGCCTGAAAAAGGCTGTTTACGGACTTAAACAGAGTGGCCGATGTTGGTACCAGCGCCTACACGAAGCGCTCGTCGGTCTCAAGCTGAAACAGTCGAAGGCTGAACCCTGCCTGTACCATCGTCGAACGGGAAGCGAAACCGTCGTCATCGGTGTGTTCGTCGACGATGCACTGATTCTTACGAAAAACGAGAAAACGAAGAATGACATTTTCGACGCCCTTCGTGCGCAGTTCGCTATGAAGGATCTCGGCGAAGTCAAACAGTTCCTCGGTATGCGCATCTCGTGGGATGAAGAAAGGAAGAATTTATTCATTGATCAGGAGGAATTTATCAGAGACATTCTTCACCGCTTCAACATGTCCGAGTGTCACCCCCTTGGCACCCCTATGGAACCTGGAGTGAAGTGGCCAAACGACAGCAAGCCTGCTGACAACGTACCCTACCAGGAAGCAGTCGGGAGTTTGTTGTATGTTTCGCAAATAACCAGACCCGACATTGCCTACGCAGTAAATACTGTGAGTAAATTTAATTCTAATCCTCTCACTTGTCATTGGAAGTCAGTTAAAAGAATATTCCGATATTTGAAAGGAACTTTGGAAATGAAGTTAAGGTTTAGTCATGAGGGGAATGCAAAACCGGAAATATTCAGTGACTCTGACTGGGGTAACCAAATAAATGATAGGCATTCCGTTAGCGGCTGTTGCGTAAAATATATGGGAGGTTTGATAAGTTGGTATAGTAAAAAACAGCCAACTATTGCTCTTTCTACGGTCGAGGCCGAATATATGGCGTTATCATTCTCAGTCCAAGAAGTACTGTGGCTTAGGTCTCTATTTCACGAAATTGAACCTTCATTAGTTACTGAGCCATTCGAAATCTATTGCGACAATATGGGAGCAATACATCTAGCAAAGAACGATGTCACCAGTCAACGCTCCAAGCATATAGATATTAGGCACCACTTTATCCGGTCTCATATAAATAAAGCTGTGAATGTTCAACATATGCCCAGCGATCAAATTATTTCGGATGCACTCACTAAGCCTCTCGCCAGAGAAAAACATTTAAAATTTGCCTTGGAGTTTGGTCTATGTCCATAATGATGCGGGATGAAAGAAAATTGTATCTCGTTCATGGTAACAGGTCGAAAACTAATTTATTTATGTACCGTAAATTGTGATAATATGAAATAAATTCACCTCAAATAAGTCAAAAACAATTAAATTCACTTGAACTTTGTAATGTTCAAAATGTTGCTTCACCAGATTTCATTAACTGTTGTTTACATTAGCTGATAATGATATCTGATAATGACATTGTCGTCCAAGGGCAGGTGTTGGAGGTGTACCTACGATAATGCCATACCGCTACGGTATGTTGTACGATACAGTAGCGTGCGACCACCCCACACTGTCTTCTCTCATCACTCTCTCTCTCTCTTTCCTTGTGCCTTCACAGCCGAGTGCAAATTAAATAATATGTGAAAATAAAGTGTTAATTATTCTATTAACCCATCAGTAATGCACGGGATAGGTTGGCGCTTACGGTAAGACTACGGTCTTAGTGGTAGTATGATTTTGAAGTGTGTTAGTGAGCCAGCCAATGCCTCGACGTAGTGTCCAGGAGCGATTTTTCAGAATGCACCGCCGGTCGGATGCGATCGAATCTGCGGTCTAATCGAGGTAATCTTATCTCATCAGTTCAAAAACTGATATGATTTAGTAAAAATCGCGGAAGGAAGAACTTTGTTTTTCTTCTGTGGCATAAAAAAATGAATTTTTTTTTTTTTTTTTTTTTTTTTTTTTTTTTTTTTTTTTTTTTTTTTTAATATTTTTATTGCGCCAAGTATAACTTATAAGCAATATTAGTTTGATAATTACGGTAATTGAGTCTGTGGTAAGGCTAAGATACTCAACCTAGCTTACATTGTTTCTGGGTTATTGTGCACTAATGTTCACTAAGGATCACTGAGGTTGGGACTCACTGAATACACTATGACAGCTCCCACTTCCACAGATCGTGAGGTTTTGTCCTCTTCAGTCGTCTGACGAGGCCGTCAACGTCGAGTAGCTGGACTGCTTCTTCGTTGACGTGGCCTATAAGCCTCTTCTGATGGGCCAGGGCTTGATTCCGTATTACTTCATCTACCAGTGGGACTTTCAGTTCCAGGTGCAGACGAGCATTTCTTGTATAGCGATACGCATCAACAATTGAGCGTAAAACATTGTTTTGAAAACGCTGAATGATTTCACGGTTGCTAGGAGCGGTGCAACCCCACAGTTGTGCACCATAGGTCCAGACTGGCTTGAGGACCTGATTGTACAAAGTGAGCTTATTTTGAATGGACAGTTTTGATTTACGTCCAATAAGCCAGTACATTTTCCTGAATTTGGCAGTAAGTTCAACCTTCTTCTTTTTGATATGATGCTTCCAGCGAAGTCGAGCATCCATGGTTATTCCTAGATACTTGGCTTCGTTGGCGTGTGGGATCACCTGTGCATTAAGACGAAGTGGCAAGTAGTCAATTCTCTTATTGGTAAAATCGACATGAACAGACTTCATCTCATTCATTTTAATTCTCCATTTGGTTGTCCAGTTCTGAAGATTCTTGAGTGATCTTTCTAATTTAGGTATGGTATCATAGTTTGTTTCACCAACGGCAAGGATAGCAGTATCATCTGCAAATGTTGCCAGTGTATTTTCCTCTCTTTCTGGGAGATCGCTGGTATACAGGACGTACAAGAGTGGGCCAAGTACGCTTCCCTGCGGGACGCCAGCTTGAATCCTAGTTGCGCCTGAGCAGGCATTTTCGTATCTAATTCGGAAGAATCGATCTGACAGATAAGACTGCATTATTTCAGCATATTGTGCAGGCAGCAATTTTTTGAGCTTATAATTCAGACCTTTGTGCCAGACTCTGTCGAACGCTTGCGAAACGTCGAGAAAAACCGCCGAACATACTTTTTTGTTTTCTAGTGCCTGTTCTATGATGTAAGTGATCCGGTGCACCTGATCAATGGTTGAATGTTTGTGCCGGAATCCAAATTGATGTGCAGGGATTAGTTTCCGTTCTGCCACAACTTTAATTAGCCGTTTGTGAATAAGCTTTTCAAACAGCTTCGATAAGACTGGTAGAAGAGAGATGGGGCGATATGATGACACCTCTTCAGGGGGTTTACCAGGTTTTAAAATCATAATAACTTCAGCAAGTTTCCATAGTTGCGGAACATACCTGAGTTTAATCGCTGCGTTGATGATCTGAGTAATTTTGACAATGGCCTTACGGGGAAGGTATTTCAAGATTTGACCTGTGATCAGGTCGTATCCAGGAGCCTTCTTTGGGTTTATCTCGGAGTTGATAGTTTTTTGGACTTCTTTGACAGTAACTAGTGGAATTTTAACATCTGTATCAGTGAGCGGAACTTCTTCCAGTGGGGGTTCGTCAGGACTACCAGGGAACGGTTTGAAGGTATTTGCTAAATGACGTGAAAAAATATCTGCCTTCTCCTGATTGGTCTTAAACCATTCGTTGTTTGTAGGGTTTTTGATGGGTGGTGCTTGGACAGTAGGCCTCTTGAGATGCTTCGTTGCCTTCCACAGAGAGTAGTCGGTGTTTTGATGGCTAGTGAGGGACATGATGAATTCTTCTTGGGTTTCTTCCTGTATTTCATTCATTATCGACTTGAGTTCATTGGAAATCCGGTACCATTCCGATCTAAATGTTGGATTCCTTGTATTTTTCATTTTTTTCCTAGCTTTACGTTTTTCTTTGATTATTTCGATGATTTCTCGTGGGTAGTTTAACCCAATAAGTTTCTTTCGAACTTCAGGGGTGTTTTCCAATGCAGTCGATTGAATATCATACACAAGTTTTTCAAGTTCACTGTCAAGAATGGCAGGAGTTGCAATGGTGGTTCCAAGGTTGATGAACTGATTAATGTCAACTTTGAACTGGTCCCAGTTTGTTTTTTTATTCACAAGGGCTGGATTATGAGGTTTTTGGATGATTTTCTCACTCAGTGTTAACGTTATGGGTGAGTGGTCCGAACTAAGGTCAAAAGACTCTTCAATCACAGCATAATTTGCTGAAACATTTTTCATGATGAAGAAGTCGAGCAAATCAGGTTTTTTAGATACATCTACAGGCCAGTGGGTAGGTTTGCCTGTAGACAACGGTGTGCAGTTGTTTGACTTAACATAGTTGTAGAGTTCTGTTCCGCGTGATGTGCTGAGACGCGAACCCCAGTAAGTATGTTTGGCATTGAAGTCTCCACCAATGACGAAACGATTGCCTATCTGGTCAAAAGCTTTCTCAAAGTCCTCTTCATAGACAGTAGGTCTTGGCGGGCAGTAAATGCTTGCAATCGCTATTTGATATGATTTAGTATCGACCATAATAGCACATATCTGGAATTGTTCTGTTTCAATTTTGTTGAGTTCATGATGTTTTAAATTTTCTCTGACCAGCACTGCACTACCACCGCGTGCCTTATTGCTCGGGTGGAGAGCTCGATAGCATTTGTAGCCTTTTATGGTAATGTATGATTCTTTTGTAAAATGTGTCTCACAAACAAGACAAATGTCAATTTTATTGAGATGAATGAATGCCTCGAGCTCAAGCCTTCTGTTTTTAAGCCCATTAGCATTCCACGACATAATTCGTAGACTCTTCATTTTGATTGTTTCTTGAAAAATGAAAGGGAGGACTTAGGCTTATTTTCAAGAACTCCCAATCTATGGCTTACGTTAGCCAGTGTGGCTTCCATTTTGCTCTGATTTGCAAGTATAGTTTGCAATATGATTTTAATATCTTCCTTGTCATTTGGCAGAGGGTTTAATGACTGGGGAGTTTTTGCTCTTGCTGCCATTGCATAAGAGTGCTGATAGAGACCAAATTGCCTGTGTTTCTCAGCAATTGGCGTTTTCACTTCAAATTTTGGTTTTTGTGGCTTATTTGAATTTAGAGGAGTAGTGGTCTTTGTTTCCTGAGTCCTAGATTTATGTTGCAGGGCAGCTTTGATTGCAATTTCACACTTTCTATAATTTGCTGTGTGCGGTCCGCCACAATTGGCACATGTAGGTTCAGTAGATATGGGCTTCCTGCAGACTTTTGTTTCATGGGCTTCACCACATTTAACACAACGTGGATTCTTCTTGCAGTAATTTTGAGTGTGGCCAAATTCCTGGCACCTCTTGCATTGAGGAACAATTTTGACAGGATTCAAATGTTCAAATTTAACTTTAGTGGAATACAGTTTAATTACTGCATACACTTTTTCAGGGTCAGTCCCTGCCTCAAACTCCACTATATACATGTCAAGCGGGTCCTTGGTTTTGAATTGTAATTTTGGAGTAACCTTCAAGACTTTAAGATGGGGATACTCATTCTCTATGGCTTCGTGGATGATGGTTGGTTCAATTTCTCTTGGGAGTCCTTTCAGCATAACAGTAAAGGGCCGCCCTTGTTTGTCTTGAAAGGAATGGAAAGGATAGTGTTTGTTTTCCAAAAAATTGACCACAGCTCGATATCCGTCTGAGCTACTGGCGTTCACTCTTATTTCACCACTAGCCAGCTTTGCTAGTGTGATAGCTGAATCGATAGCTTCCAGCTCTGTTTTCAAGGTTACAAAACTGTTGCCGTTTTGGAGGGGTCTTAGATAGACTGGAGGCGGTTTGAATATCTTAGGTTTTAGCTCAACTTGTACTTTATGTGATTGTTTTTCAGGAGTATTATTTTTCCGTTTTCTTTTTCTGCTGGGCACGGGTATAAATTGAACGTCATCGTCTCCTTCATACGTCTCCCCAGTTTCGACCGCAAGTAGATCTTCATCTGTGGTGTAACCATCTTCATTTTTCGTAGTTTTATGCTTCATGATTTTTATTTCATGATTGAGTTGACGAATTTGCTCATCACTCGCTTTGATTTTCTTTTCCTGAGCCGTAATATTCCCTTGAAGCCGTGAATACAAGGTTTTAAGCTCAGAAAATGATTTTCTTTCATAGACAATAATATCATTTGCCTCTTTTAGATATCCAGTTAATGATTCAATGATTGTGAACAACTCACCGATTGGTTTTTGGACTGGTAGAGATTGGAGTTCATTGATACCGTTCAGCTCAGCCTTCGCTTGCGCCACCGCCGTCTCAGTTTGTTTTAAAACATCTGGAACGACGATGTCGACCGCCGCTTTACCTTGCTGGCTCATCGTATTCACTTCGGTCTCACATAATTAACCGAAACAGCACTGAGTATTGTTATTTTCACTGTAGTTCGAGCGCGATGTTTCCTCTTCGAGGTCTCGGACACGCTGCATGCTAGCCGACGCTGGTCTCCCTAAATGCTACTGGGCGGAAGCAGTTTCAACGGCTGTCTATTTGAACAATCGCTCGCCAACAAAGTCGGTGAAGGATATGACGCCCATCGAAGCTTGGACAGGTGAAAAACCTGATCTTTCGCATTTGCGAATTTTTGGATGTGAGGTCATGGTCAAAATACCCTCCAAGAAACGCCAAAAGTGGGATGCCAAATCCAAGAAAATGATTTTTATTGGATATTGTGCCACCACCAAATGCTACAGAGTCATCGATCCCGTCAGCAAGGCGATAGAAATATCGCGCGACGTTGAGTTCTTCGAAAAGAAAAACACCTCAAATCTTGAGGGTTGTCAAACTGAAAAATTGCATCGCCCGAAACCACCAATAGCCGAGGAAAAGGCTACTTCAGTCGACATAAGAACGCTGGCTACTGCCCCAGCTCGTCGTCCTGAACAAACGGAGGCCGAAACGAGTCCTGCGTCGTCAAGCGCCGACTCTGAAGATGGATCTGCGTCGTCAATCACCGAGAAAGAAGAAGAACTTCCCCTCGAAACCTTCTATGATTTTGATGAAGACTCCTCTGACAGTGAAATGGAAAATAACGTCGAACCAGAAACGCCAGCTCGGAAATCGAGTCGAAAGCATCGACCAAAGCAATTCCCCGATTTCGTCACATACTTCGCATCACAGCCGCACGATGACGTGCCGATGTCGGCAAAGCAGGCCTTATCTAGTCCTCAAGCGCCGGAATGGAGCGAAGCTATGGCTGCCGAGCTGTCATCCCTGGAAGAAAACGATACCTATGAATGGGTCGATTTACCAAAAGGTAAAAGGCCTTTATCAATGAAATGGGTATTCCGTCTCAAGCCGTCAGAGCAAAATTCAATCAAGTTCAAGGCAAGACTGGTTGTAAGAGGATGCCACCAAAAGGAAGGCATAGATTACAAGGACACATTTTCCCCAGTAATCAGAAATGCATCCCTACGATACCTTTTCGCCCTTGCCGTCAAGGAAAACTTGAATATTCATCACTTCGACGTAACTACGGCGTACCTTCACGGGAATCTTGAAGAGGACATCTATGTCAAACCACCGGAGGAAGCCATCAACTCTCCAGGAAATAAAGGCAAATTCTGGCGCCTGAAAAAGGCTGTTTACGGACTTAAACAGAGTGGCCGATGTTGGTACCAGCGCCTACACGAAGCGCTCGTCGGTCTCAAGCTGAAACAGTCGAAGGCTGAACCCTGCCTGTACCATCGTCGAACGGGAAGCGAAACCGTCGTCATCGGTGTGTTCGTCGACGATGCACTGATTCTTACGAAAAACGAGAAAACGAAGAATGACATTTTCGACGCCCTTCGTGCGCAGTTCGCTATGAAGGATCTCGGCGAAGTCAAACAGTTCCTCGGTATGCGCATCTCGTGGGATGAAGAAAGGAAGAATTTATTCATTGATCAGGAGGAATTTATCAGAGACATTCTTCACCGCTTCAACATGTCCGAGTGTCACCCCCTTGGCACCCCTATGGAACCTGGAGTGAAGTGGCCAAACGACAGCAAGCCTGCTGACAACGTACCCTACCAGGAAGCAGTCGGGAGTTTGTTGTATGTTTCGCAAATAACCAGACCCGACATTGCCTACGCAGTAAATACTGTGAGTAAATTTAATTCTAATCCTCTCACTTGTCATTGGAAGTCAGTTAAAAGAATATTCCGATATTTGAAAGGAACTTTGGAAATGAAGTTAAGGTTTAGTCATGAGGGGAATGCAAAACCGGAAATATTCAGTGACTCTGACTGGGGTAACCAAATAAATGATAGGCATTCCGTTAGCGGCTGTTGCGTAAAATATATGGGAGGTTTGATAAGTTGGTATAGTAAAAAACAGCCAACTATTGCTCTTTCTACGGTCGAGGCCGAATATATGGCGTTATCATTCTCAGTCCAAGAAGTACTGTGGCTTAGGTCTCTATTTCACGAAATTGAACCTTCATTAGTTACTGAGCCATTCGAAATCTATTGCGACAATATGGGAGCAATACATCTAGCAAAGAACGATGTCACCAGTCAACGCTCCAAGCATATAGATATTAGGCACCACTTTATCCGGTCTCATATAAATAAAGCTGTGAATGTTCAACATATGCCCAGCGATCAAATTATTTCGGATGCACTCACTAAGCCTCTCGCCAGAGAAAAACATTTAAAATTTGCCTTGGAGTTTGGTCTATGTCCATAATGATGCGGGATGAAAGAAAATTGTATCTCGTTCATGGTAACAGGTCGAAAACTAATTTATTTATGTACCGTAAATTGTGATAATATGAAATAAATTCACCTCAAATAAGTCAAAAACAATTAAATTCACTTGAACTTTGTAATGTTCAAAATGTTGCTTCACCAGATTTCATTAACTGTTGTTTACATTAGCTGATAATGATATCTGATAATGACATTGTCGTCCAAGGGCAGGTGTTGGAGGTGTACCTACGATAATGCCATACCGCTACGGTATGTTGTACGATACAGTAGCGTGCGACCACCCCACACTGTCTTCTCTCATCACTCTCTCTCTCTCTTTCCTTGTGCCTTCACAGCCGAGTGCAAATTAAATAATATGTGAAAATAAAGTGTTAATTATTCTATTAACCCATCAGTAATGCACGGGATAGGTTGGCGCTTACGGTAAGACTACGGTCTTAGTGGTAGTATGATTTTGAAGTGTGTTAGTGAGCCAGCCAATGCCTCGACGTAGTGTCCAGGAGCGATTTTTCAGAATGCACCGCCGGTCGGATGCGATCGAATCTGCGGTCTAATCGAGGTAATCTTATCTCATCAGTTCAAAAACTGATATGATTTAGTAAAAATCGCGGAAGGAAGAACTTTGTTTTTCTTCTGTGGCATAAAAAAATGAATGACGCGAAGGCAGTTCAATTGAATTTTTCTAAGTTTACTTTGGAGGAGAAAATAGCAATCCGGGAACCTGGCCGCTACTTACCTGCACTGGAAGGACTTTTACTGAAAGTACCTAAAAGCTAAAAATCGCTCCACGACTCGGAAATACAACCGACAATACTTAGGTACTTAAGTACCTAAGTACTTCAATTTCAACTTTTACAAAATAGGGTTTCTGAAAATTGATAGATGGTACTTAATCATCTCAAAATACTTCTGTTATCACTCGTGAACGTTTTTTGGTGTCCATTTTAGAATAATGAGACGTGAAAGTGCAAAACTCTCCTATTAATTTGCATTTACTTAGTTGAAATTGATATTTGGCTGAGAAAAGCACACTGTTTATGATAACATATTCCCTTCGCGATTGTTCCATAATATACCTATTATCATATGGCCTAAGTGCACCCCCTGGGTTTGAGGGCAGGAGCCGCCACTGAATAGGTTTACGATTTCTTCCACCTTTCTTATCCATAGTCGCTGATATCAACTTGCGAAATGAGCAAGCTATCGGTAATGATTATGCGCGATTCGATAATCGTTCCACGACTGAAGTATGACAGGCGACACGAGATGAGTTCCAACTGTCTTCAAGGCAGGTAGTAGATGATCACCGATCGTGGCAGATTCGATCAGATTATTCGATAGGGGAGACAATCGAAGCGAAGGGCCGAGCACCCAGATAAGGAAAACATCATGGCGGATATAATACAGTTCCAGAAAGAATTCGCAACTGACGAGATTAAAGCTGGATTTTACTCAGAAAAAATTACGGCCAGCTGAAATGATGATTTGAGAGTGATTACTACAGCTTACTGGAGACAAAAAACCACAGCAGGAAGATCGGTCACGGATTTAACATTAATTAAACTGCAAAAAGTGACGGACAAATTGACCAGCCAACACTCACTATCACTGCCGCGTTATCAGTCCTTATTAAAATTAATTACTTACAGTGCATGCGCTCCCAGTCCTAACAGGAATTGGTTAGACCAGCAGCAGCCGCCTATGCACCCCTCCTAGCACTCACATGTTATCCCTCCTTTTCCTTTTTACCCCTGATCAAGAGTCCTTGGCAGGGTGGGGCTGCTCTCTACTTTCAGGCTTTATTCTCAACCAGACACTTTTTTGTTGCAGAATCTGTACGGAAGAAGGAAATAGAAATCCTCCAGGATCAAACGCGGCTGATGTTATTGCAAAACTCGGGCCCCAGAGCTTCAAAACTGTTGATGATATTGGTTGCGCTCTCAAGAACAAGCTACACATCGATAGTAAAGATGTTCTTTGGAACCGAACACACGTCTAGTGTGTTCGATTTATTATCGACCTCTTCCTAAATTTATTATTTATTATCGACCTCTTTCTGAAGGTTTTTTACGAATACAATTCCAGGTAGAGGAAATAGGTATGCCTAGTGGGGATCTGAGTATCCTAGACCAGACCAATATTGACCTTGAGCAAGCAGCAATACCAGAGCCTGAGGAGCGAAATTAGGAGAACATTTACTGAATTCAAGGGTTTTCTTGATGATTGTCTTCTGATGTGTACCTAACCAAGATTTTCTGTGAAGATGCTAAAAGCTCGGTCGGTAACTGGAATTCTGCCTTGCGTCTATCAATTTTTTGTGTCTTGAGTTGCCATTGGTCTTTTAGCAATCGCTGGAACAAAACCGTCTTTAGACCGTACTTTGACTGAAGGGCTCATGTTGTAATTGTATTTCTGAACCAAGCCTTCGATCTGGAAAGAGCAAAACGGTTGTTCAGTGTGAGTAACTTTGGAGAAAAATATAACATTTTTACGAGGTGTTTGATAAACCAGGTTATCGGCCTGTACCTATCCATGAAAGTTCCCACAAGTCAGCCATACACTATCCGCCGATTGCTGGTGGACGGGGTAACAAAATGACTCCTTGATTGGCCAAGGTCGCGTCACCCAACACCCTGTTTAATCGAAATTTGGATAACGCACGGTACTTCCGATATGTTGGCATTTTTAGTGTTTTCTATTTTATTTTTTCCGGCCACAAAAATGAGCCGATTTGAGCGTTCTTGGTCTTAAAATCTTCGTTTTACCTTGCAGAATATGTGGATATTTTTTATATTCCAAAAATGTAGCGAATTTTTTTGGCAAATTTTAAAATTTACATAGTAAATTTTTTGATATTTTTAACCCAAACACCCTTAAAAACATTCAAAATATGATCAAATTTTTTCAAATATGTACGTTTCAAAATATGGAAGTATTGTGTGTTATCTACGCACCACTGGTTCAATTTTGGTTAATGCGTTCGGCTGTCCACATATCATAAAGTTGTGGTAAGGTTGTCCTGCAAATCCCTGTACTTATCAGTCGCAACGAGACCAGACATAAGTTATACGGTCAGTTAACTGAGTCAATTCAATAATTCTTTTGGTAAGGAACAATGGCAAGCTGCGAAGATAGCGTTGAAATGTCTCAAAGGAACAAAAGAAATGTCCCTCCTACATCGGAAGACATCACAGCCAATCGTTGGATACACAGGTGCCGATTGGGGATCATGTACGATCGATAGATCATATTCGGGATTTTGTTCCAATTTCGCCGGATCTCCAATAAGCTGGGCAGCAAAAAAACAAACGGCCGTTGCACTTTCAACTCACAACTACACACTTCAACACCAGAGATTACAGATATATAGAGATTGGCCACTCCGCGATGTAGCAGTTTCACACACGACAAGTTGGAGCGCTGCGATCACCTTCGAAAATCGCAATCCCGCCAATATTTAAAATCTCGATTCCGCCAATATTCAAAACTGTTCTTAGGAGGCATTTTCCAATACATCATTCTTCTTTACCTTTTAAATTTTTTTTCTCGGGTAGACTTTGATACAATTTTTCTCATCAGGTTTCACTGGAAATTCCCACATCCTTTTTTTTTTAGGGGAAACAGGAAAACCTGAAGTTGAAATAATCGAAAGAAGGAATGACACATAAAAATTTGAAAATTTCTAGAAAGTAAAATATTTTATTAAATTACAAAGCAAAGTTACATTACAAAAATCACAGCCACAGGAAATAACAATCAGCTAGCAAAAAGATTTTCGTTCATTCCAGAAACTTAGCGTAGGGAGACGGTCGCATGTTTTGATTCGGCGGTTGAACTTCCACTTTTTGCAGTTTCAGCAGCTCCACCGACAAATGAAGTCTCATGGGGGTCGGTCTTGTCTTTCCATCGCTCACTTTGACCATACCCGTCCTAACCTGTTGGAAAGTATAAATTTATTGACTCCACGTCAAATTCGAATTTAGTCTGTTACTTCACAAAACCGGGGATATTTTGTAGAAATTTCAAAAATCTACTCCTATCTCAAAAAAAAAGCCCGAAGAACTTTTTTCGTTGATTTTGATTCGACAACTCTTGAAATTGAAACGCTAACCCTACGAATTTTCAGGGGTTTAGAAAAAAAAATTCTAATTGCCCATGAAAGAGTTAAATTGTAAAAAATATTTTTGCTTCTATTGATAATGATGTGAAAATGTAAAAACCATTTTTTCAACTGTTAAAGTAGATTTTGCAGCAAATATTCAATAAGATAGGTAGGTAACAAATTCACGGATTTAATTTTTTAGCTATCAGCTACTTACTTTTATGTTATTGTCAAGTTCTTCTGTAATAATAGGGGTTGCCATTTTTCGTGCTGTGATTCGCATGGTTTCTGAAACAGAGCAAGCAAAAGTTTATTTTTTTATGAAAAATATTTTTGGCACACTGGCACACAACAAATGCCGAATCCAAGTATTTAAACCAATGAAATTCGTCCTACCCAAGATTTGGCGTTTGTTAAGTGCCAGTAACACCATAGCATGACGTCACACTTCCGCAGCGTATTGTGTCAAGATTAGGGAGGTAAATGCCATGGATTCGACACCCAAATTTGGAGTTGTTGAAATTCCGTCAACCATTATTTTTTAACCATCTCCAACCATTTTTGATCAACACAAACGGTAAAAAGTAGAATCGTATTAGATATAGGTATATAATAATTTACTTAATGTAGGTACTAGGTAGGACATTATTTTCATTGACCGTCATACCGAAAATTTCCTTGAGTATTTCCTTGTGTATGAAAATTTCCTTAGGTATGTTAGGTATGTTTAGGTAAGTACATTACGCGTGAATAATAAATCAGTTTTCCTGATGAAGATCCTTCCCAATCTCCTGTCTTTCAGCTTCCCTCAACATACCAATTATATTATTATACTATTAATTATAATACTGTTAGTATAAAATGTGACTTACCTCGGATGGCATTCCGGCAGTCGTGGAAACGAAACAATTTCAGATGAGGATGGCTGCAGAAATTTGTGCCGCAGTCTTCTGCCACGCACCTCATTGAATTTAATAAGTACGAAATCTACTAATTTAATAAGAATTCTTGCACAACCGAGCACTTGCAAGATGAAAAAATAATTCGAGATGAAATAATGCAAATCGCGAAGGACTGTGGTAACGGACAAATCGCTAAATCAAAATGGCATCGCGTACGAATGGAATGAGATGGGAAGGGATGAGTGGGGGGGTATCCGGAGACTGCGATTGCAGCGCTCCAAACTGTCGCACAGCAAACAGCCGAACGTAGGGAGTGAGCCCCCCCTGTTCAACACTTTCAAGTAGAATAAGCAGCTGATGAAGATGGTAATTCTCGACGGTTGCGCGCCTAGCGGCCGATCGTCCTAAAGATCCAGCTGTCTCCTGTGTGTTCCTAATGGGGGCCACTGGCTTGTCCAACAAAAACTATTTTTGGCTCGGAAACTGTTGGGTTATCGGCATTTCGAGGGTGAAACGGCAATAGTGCCCAATTCAATTTCGTCCACTTTTCAGGAGAGCCATAAAACTGATTCCTAGCGTATATATGCAACTTATCCTCAACTTTTTTCCTCCATAGGGGTTCTATACTGGTTTGAAATGAAAATTTTATGTTTTTTTATGCTGGATCACTTCGGATCATAAAATTCATTGATTTGGGCAGTGTTGATGCAGTGTTGATGCAACATTCTCCAATTTGGGCACTGTTGATCGAGTGTTGTTGTAGACTATTGGTCATGAATAATCCTCGTTAAAATAGAAATTGAGCTAGAATTAGCAACATACATAGGTTTTCCAAGCCGAATTGAGGATTTTCCATGTCAAATTAGGAATTTCCCAAACCAAATTGAGAAATTTCTATGGCAATTCGATAGGAAAATTTCCTATCTGGATGCATGTCAAATTGAGAGTATTCCTAGCAAAATGAGAACTTTCTTAACTTTCCTAGAGGCCTTTCGATGCGCCAGAATAAATTTTGTACATTATATTGGTCAATTTCAAAAGGTAGCTAGCGAGAAATCTTGAAATTGTGACGGCAAAAATATGGTTGCGATTGTCTCTGCCTCGGTTGCTGTGATCGTCTCCATACCATGTGAGTTGCATGAGAACGGTAAGCATGTTGGTTTTTTGAAATTGACCAATAAATCGCGCTAAATTTATTTTGGTGCATCGAACGGCTCCTATGCAAAGGAACTGCTAAGAACATAGCCCTTGATTTTTTACTTTCTGAAGGTGCCCACTCACTATCCGACTGCGGATGCTGTGTTGAGGATGACCATGGGAACGTGGTTTTGTACCCCAATGAAATTTAGTTGAGTTGTTTATTGATTCATATTGAACAATTAAAACAATGAATTGTCTTGGCCCCACGACCTGCAATCGGATAGTGCATGGCCGACTTTAGGTACATAACTAGGTAGGTACGTCTAAATTTTGTAGGTGTGTTGAAACCAAAATTAATTTATTTATGGAGGAAATTAGTTTTTCCCAATGTGGAGTTATGTTCCCTACCAAATTTGAGTTTGGTACTTGGCCAAGAATTCGAATAAAACTGATTCACGCATTACTGTGAATCATACGTGTCTGGCGAGTCCTGAACTGATGATGGGGGAGAGCGTCTCCTCTTCCCAAGCCAAAAGCATAGGATTGGGCACTGTTGATTGCACTTTGGAATTGGGCAGTGTTGCTTAAAGCGCTTTTTCTCGTATTTGCACCGTCCGAATTTAAAATTTGACCCCACCGTTGGATCGAGCGCGAAATTTCCCATAAGATGA
Organism: Nesidiocoris tenuis; assembly: GCA_036186465.1. NCBI lineage: Eukaryota > Metazoa > Arthropoda > Insecta > Hemiptera > Miridae > Nesidiocoris > Nesidiocoris tenuis. The sequence continues at coordinate 3,142,405 of AP028909.1, forward strand.
CGTTCTTAACTCAAAACCGCCAAAAATTGAATTGGGCAGTGTTGATCCTGCACCCTCGATTTTCTCACATAATCTCATTTACTCTCGATTAAATTTTGTATCGATTGGTGGCTGCCGGAAAAATATCGGTTGATCCGTTCAAAAGCTATGGTGGAAACGGTACCTAGTGTTGTTGATTTTTCTCGATTCGACTCGGCATCGATTACCAGAGTGAAGTTAGCAACGGTCAACTGCGTGTTTCTTTTCTAAATTTTCGGACTCTAGGGACGTCTAGGAACACATTTATGGCAATTTTAAAATTGTGCCACCAGTCATACAGTCCGTACAGCTCGTTGCTAACTAAGCTGCATCGACTGACCGATTGGATCGTATCCAAGCAAACTGAGTCTGTGCGTGCCTCGAATACTTTCATTTTGCTCGAAATTTGTGCTCAACTTTCAAGTACGAGTTCAAGTAGGTATGAGTTCGCACTGTTGCGTCGTCGTGTGCGCCTCCTCTTATGTTAAAACCAGTGGTGCGTAGATAACACACAATACTTCCATATTTTGAAACGTAAAATTGTGACACAATTTGATCATATTTTGACTGCTTTTAAGGGTGTTCAGGTCAAAAATATCAAAAAATTCACGATTCAAATTTTAAAACTTGCACAAAATAAAAGCACGCCACATTATTGAATTATAACCAGTCGTGCGTAGATAACACACGATACTTCCATATTTTGAAACGTAAAATTGTGACACAATTTGATCATATTTTGACTGCTTTTAAGGGCGTTCTGGTCGAAAATATCAAAAAATTCACTATTCAAATTTTAAAATTCGCCCAAAATAAAAATACGCAACATAATCGGAAAATAAAACATATCCACATATTCTGCAAGGTAAAACAAAGATTTTAAGACCAAGAACGCTCAAATCAGTTCATTTTTGTGCCCAGAAAAAAATAAAATAGAAAACACTAAAAATGCAAATATATCGGAAGTACTGTGTGTTATCCAAATTTCGATTAAACAGGTGTTAGGTCTTGCCGAGCCGAACATTTCAGTTCAAGAAATTTGAAAAAAGGTTGAGAATTGAGGGAACTATGGCCATTTTTGTAAAAGACCACAGACGGACACACAGACACTTGTTCGGGAAGTGATTCTGAGTAAATGTGTATAAGAAAAAGTTTTTTCTGAAGCTCCGTTCCAATTTTCGATTTTAGGACGATCACAATACTTCCATTTACCCTGTAAATATGGAAGTAAAAAATATCCACATATTCTGCAAGGTAAAACAAAGATTTTGAGAACAAGAACGTTCAAATCGGTCCATCCTTGTTAACGGAAACCAGTGGTGCGTAGATAACACACAATACTTCCATATTTTGAAACGTAAAATTGTGACACAATTTGATCATATTTTGACTGCTTTTAAGGGTGTTTAAGCCAAAAATATCGAAAAATTCATTATTAAAATTTTAAAATTCGCCTAAAATGAAAAACCGCCACATTTTCGGAATGTAAAAAATATCTACATATTCTGCAAGGTAAAACAAAGATTTTAAGACCAAGAACGCTCAAATCGGTTTATTTTTGTGGCCGGAAAAAATAAAATAGAAAACACTAAAAATGCAAATATATCGGAAGTAGTGCGCGTTATCCAAATTCCGATTAAACAGGGCGTTAGGTCTTGCCGAGACAAACATTTCAGTTCAAGAAATTTGAAAAAAGGTTGAGAAATGAGGGAGTTATGGCCATTTTTGTAAATGACCACAGACGGACGTAACGGACACACAGACACTTGTTCGGGAAGTAATTCTGAGTAAATGTGTATAAGAAAAAGTTTTTTCTGAAGCTCCGTTCCGATTCTCGATTTTAGGACGATCACAATACTTCCATTTACTCTGTAAATATGGAAGTAAAAAATAAACCAGTGGTGCGTAGATAACACACAATACTTCCATATTTTGAAACGTAAAATTGTGACACAATTTGATCATATTTTGACTGCTTTAAAGGGTGTTTAGGCCAAAAATATCAAAAAATTCACTATTAAAATTTTAAAATTCGCCCAAAATGAAAAACGCCAAATTTTCGGAATGTGAAAAATATCCACATATTCTGCAAGGTAAAACAGAGATTTTAAGACCAAGAACGCTCAAATCGGTTCATTTTTGTGGCCGGAAAAATATAGAATAGAAAATGCAAATATATCGGAAGTACTGTGCGTTATCCAAATTCCGATTAAACAGGGTGTTAGGTCTTGCCGAGACAAACATTTCAGTTCAAGAAATTTGAAAAAAGGTTGAGAAATGAGGGAGTTATGGCCATTTTTGTAAATGACCACAGACGGACAGACGGACGTAACGGAAGTAACGGAAGTAACGGACACACAGACACTTGTTCAGAAAGTGATTATGAGCAAATGTGTATAAGAAAAAGTTTTTTCTGAAGCTCCATTCCGATCCTCGATTTTAGGACGATTCCAATACTTCCATTTACTCTGTAAATATGGAAGTAAAAAGACCAGTGGTGCGTAGATAACACACAATACTTCCATATTTTGAAACGTAAAATTTTGACACAATTAGATCATATTTTGACTGCTTTTGAGGGTGTTTAGTTCAAAAATATAAAAAAATTCACCATACAAATTTTCAAATTCGCCCAAAATAAAAAACCGCCACATTTTCGGCATATAAAAAATATCCACATATTCTGCAAGGTAAAACGAAGATTTGAAGACCAAGAACGCTCAAATCGGTTCATTTTTGTGGCCGGAAAAAAATAAAATAGAAAACACTAAAAATGCAAATGTATCGGAAGTACTGTGCGTTATCCAATTTCTGATTAAACAGGGTGTTAGGTCTTGCCGAGACAAACATTTCAGTTCAAGAAATTTGAAAAAAGGTTGAAAAATGAGGGAGTTATGGCCATTTTTACTTCCATATTTACAGAGTAAATGGAAGTATTGTGATCGTCCTAAAATCGAGAATCGGAACGGAGCTTCAGAAAAAACTTTTTCTTATACACATTTGCTCAGAATCACTTCCTGAACAAGTGTCTGTGTGTCCGTCTGTCCGTCTGTGGTCATTTACAAAAATGGCCATAACTCCCTCATTTCTCAACCTTTTTTCAAATTTCTTGAACTGAAATGTTTGTCTCGGCAAGACTTAACACCCTGTTTAATCGGAATTTGGATAACGCACAGTACTTCCGAGATATTTGCATTTTTAGTGTTTTCTATTTTATTTTTTTCCGGCCGCAAAAATGAACCGATTTGAGCGTTGTTGGTCTCAAAATCTTCGTTTTACCTTGCAGAATATGTGGATATTTTTTACATTCCGAAAATGTGGCGTTTTTTCATTTTGGGCGAATTTTAAAATTTTAATACTGAATTTTTTGATATGTTTGACCTAAACACTTTCAAAAGCAGTCAGAATATGATCAAATTGTGTCACAATTTTACGTTTCAAAATATGGAAGTATTGTGTGTTATCTACGCACCACTGGTTGTAAATGACCACAGACGGACTAACGGACACACAGACACTTGTTCGGGAAGTAATTGTGAGTAAATGTGTATAAGAAAAAGTTTTTTCTGAAGCTCCGTTCCGATTCTCGATATTAGGACGATCACAATACTTCCATTTACTCTGTAAATATGGAAGTAAAAACCCTAAAAATGCGAATATATCGGAAGTACTGTGAGTTATTCAAATTCCGATTAAATAGGATGTTAGGTCTTGCCGAGACAAACATTTCAGTACAAGAAATTTGAAAAAAGGTTGAGAATTGAGGGAGCTATGGCTATTTTTGTAAAAGACCACAGACTGACACACAGACACTTGATCAGGAAGTGATTCTGAGTAAATGTGTATAAGACCAGAGGTGCGTGGATAACACACAATACTTCCGTATTTTGGAACGTGAAATTGTGACACAATTTGATCCTATTTTGACTGCTTTTAAGGGTGTTTAGGGCAAAAATATCAAAAAATTCACTATTTCAATTTTAAAATTCGCCCAAAAAAATTACACCACAGTATCGGAATATAAAAAATATCCACATATTCTGCGAGGTAAAACAAAGATTCTAAGACCAACTCAAATCGGTTCATTTTGGTGGCCGGAAAAAAATAAAATAGAAAACACTAAAAATGCAAATATATTGAAGGTACTGTGAGTTATTCAAATTCCGATTAAACACGGTGTTAGGTCTTGCCGAGACAAACATTTCAGCCCAAGAAATTTGAAAAAAGGTTGAGAATTGAGGGAGTTATGGTCATTTTTACTTCCATATTTACAGAGTAAATGGAAGTATTGAAATCTTCCTAAAATCGAAAATCGGAACGGAGTCTTAGAAAAAACTTTTACTTATACACAATTACTCAGAATCACTTCCTGAACACGTGTCTGTGTGTCCGTCTGTGGTCATTTACAAAAATAACCATAACTCCTTCAATTCTCAATATTTTTTCAAATTTCTTGAACTAAAATGTTTGTCTCGAAAAGACCTAACACCCTGTTTCAGCGAAATTTGGATAGCGCACAGTACTTCCGATATATTTGCATCTTTGTGTTTTCTATTTTATTTTTTTCCGGCCACAAAAATGAACCGATTTCAGCGTTCTTAGTCTTGAAATCTTTGTTTTACCTAGCAGAATGTGTGGATATTTTTTACAATCCGAAAATGTGGCGTTTTTTGATTTTGGGCGTATTTTAAAATTTGAATAGTGAATTTTTTGATATTTTTGACCTAAACACCCTTAAAAGCAGTCAAAATATGATCAAATTGCGTCACAATTTTACGTTCCAAAATATGGAAGTATTGTGTGTTATCTACGCACCACTGGTTTGAGTGAACTTCATCATCCATCGCCGAGGTGAGCAAGAAACTTCATTCTCTGCTTATGCCCCCCTAGGCTAGCCCAGATTTCCTCGGGAATTTTCTCCCCATTTCTGCAAATGCTGTCAGATTAACTCGATCCGATGTTCACACGCTGCGATATCACACAGGTTTCTAACAAAGTCGGCGATTTTCTGCGGTCAGGAAGACTGGCATCCAGATTCATCGTCCACGTGGAAGGGGCAGCCTGCGTTGATCGGATTTATTCCTCACTTTGCTGGGACCGGTTCGTTCGGATTTCCTTGATTTACGATGCTCTTGGTCAGCTCCCTTGGAGGATAGCACCCGTCGGCAGTCCCGTCTGCCTTAATGTTGCCTTATGTCGTTGGTGATCTGTTCCAGGCGCCCGATCAGTGCAGGGGTGAAATGAACCCATCGTAGCAGCAATCGTCGTCGAATCAGAAAGACTGTGCTATAATGATTTAGAATTTGTGTGGCCCCTACCTTCAAAATGCCACATTGTCTATGCATAAGTCTGTGGAAATCGATACCTGTCTAGTCTATCCTAATTGTGAAAATTTTCTATTTCATGACGGATCCGTCCTCGAGCTCAAGCATATGAACCATGGAAGTCCAGGCCTGGCACTAATACTGAGTACCTGAATTTATGGGATAAGGCGGCTCGAAGAGCAAGTTGATATAACGTATAAGACTGAACATTTGTCACACCAGCAAAAGTGGTGAGTCCAACATTATTAACGGGGTAACAATTATTGCTAGAATAATAGTTGCAATAAAGAAAATTTTGTCAAGGCAATCTGGTTGGTCTTTCGCCCTTAAAAGACCTGGCGCCCACAGAAGTGAAAATTTGCTTTGTCCTGGAGGGCAACGAACCGGAGAAACATCAGACCTTGGGAAAAGCTAGCCAGGGTGAAGAAAAGAGGTTACAAACGTCACAGGAAAATTAGCTAAACGCCCGTTTCGGACCACTCCTTCTAGGACCAGCCCTATGCGTTTTGCTGCTGGCGGCGGACGGACAAAAAAATATTATTGCAGATTCGTGTTCTAGAACCTTTAAAACGTGAAAGAAAAAATTTTCAGGGGGTGTTGTAAAAAAGTTTTTCTTGATCAATTACATAGGTACATTATTTGGAAATAAGTACCAAAAATCTTGTTCACTAACATTGTTATTGTTTTCTATTTAGTTTACCATCCATGGAGCTGTTTACTAACCTAAGCCAATAAAATTAACTATTTATTCTGAAACTGTTGTTCAGCCCGGGGGGTCCTTCGGAAGGTTTCCCTCGCAATAACTCAAACGCTCGCCCATGAACCAAAAATTGAAAAACCGGCCCTCAGTCATGAACATTACCTCCATGCCTTCCACAATGTCCTGATGGTGCGTAGATGGTCGGTTGGTAGCCATGTAAGTAAAATCCTCAGCTAGGAAGGCGTTCTGACCGAAAAATGGATGGTCCGGTTTCTCATTAGGCAAAAAACGTTTCTTTTTTCTTTCTTTGGTGAAAAATTGGTCGTACGTCGCATACATCAGGCGACTGGTAGGTATTTGTGTATTCAGTTGGATATTCCTACAATAAAGGTGGTAAGCATTGTATCGAAGGAATAAGCAGAGCTGAAAGCTGTTAGCTGAAAAGAAAGAGTTTTGGTGATCGGAAGAATTAAGCGATTAGTCAGTTTGAGCGTCTAGCAAAGAATGAACATTTTATTGGTAAACATTCATACTCGGTGACCACCAGGTGTTGGTAACAACTTGTTGCAACCAGCAACTAGTTGTTACCAGCTCCTGGTGGTCACCGAATATGAATGTTTTCCAGTACTCTCCCTTCATCTTGGGGATCATTTTGAGGGGCAGCTGGAGCCATCTTCCTGAGTCCAAGTCCAGCCAGACACTTCTCATGCTTTTCTCTGGGGAGGCCTTTTGTGAATATGTCGGCGACCATTTCTGTCATTGTTACATATCCAATCTCCAAGGAATGTTCGACGATAGCATTTCTCAAGAAATGGTAGCATACATCAATATGTTTTGTCCTTTGATCATAAACTGGGTTTGTTGTGTATACAACAACAACAAGTGTCAGTTTCAGTTTCTATTAAAATTGCTTAACGTGAAACGTGATTGATATTCCTCGAATTCCTAATCCATTTCTAATTCAATTCAATTCAGTACATTTTATTGGCGACGAGGATTACGGTTTTTTTTTTCGAAATATTTCAGTTCGAGTCATTTCGGGCAGTGCGCAGTTTGTTTATTTTCCTTCTGACCGATCTCAACGGCTACGACTATGGCAACTTCACAGGACATCTCTGTTCAGGCTTTAGCGAAAGAAATAACAAAATTGATGACTGCTGTGTCGAAGATATATATCGACGGCAAAGTGGTGAAACCTCGTATCTCCAATTTCGTACCTGCACGTGCACATTAGAGATTTCATGGAAATTCTTGACAAAATGGAGATACGAGGATTCACCAATTTGCCGTCAATATATTGTTGGAGCTTGAGCGGCAAGATGCTATATCTCAATTTTTGGCCAAATTGCACAAATCGTTTATAATAGCTGCCCAATTTTGTCAATTAATTACCTAGGTACGTAACTACGTACTCATAGCTATCAAATTTGTTCAGTTCCTTGAATTTTTCAAAAAGCTGCGACCTCTGATCATTTTTATCATTATCCGTCTCGGCAGGTGACCTCTGGTCCGATTTAGAGATTGCTCTCTTGCCTGGAAATACCACATGTCTGTTAGACCATTTTCATGAGGTTACATGATCTCTTGCACAGGATGCGCAATACAAATTTTAGCATAGAAAATGCTCTAGCTTTGGCAACTTTCAAGACTAGTTTAATCAAAATCGGATCAGTGGTTCTATACGAAGTGGCTGGACGAAATTTCCAGCCACTTCGTATTGAACCGCTGATCCGATTTTGGCGCGTTTGGACCTAAAAGTTGTGGTTTGGTCCAACATAATGCATATGTCTGGGGAATCCAATCAAAAAACGCTGCTTAGTAGATCAGTGACATGTGCACATCATTTATTTGTGTACCCAAAGAACTCTGCGTATTCTGCACAAGGGTTAATTTTGGTACATTATTTCCAATAATGTACCTATGTAATCGGTCAAGCAAAATTTTTTCACAACATCCCCTGAAATTTTTTCTCTCACGTTTCACAGGTTCTAGAACGGGAATATTCAATAAAAAGTTTTTGTCCGTCCGCTGTGCTCAGTATCTTATTTTTTCCGGCCACAAAAATGAGCCGATTCGAGCGTTCTTGGTCTTAAAATCTTTGTTTTACCTTGCAGAATATGTGGATATTTTTTATATTCCGATAATGTGGCAGATTTTATTTTGGGCGAATTTTAAAATTTAAATAGTGAATTTTTTGATATCTTGGACCTAAACACCCTTAAACGCAGTCGAAATTGTGTGTTATCTACGCACCCCTGGTTTACATTTGAACGTTTTTAAAGCGCCAACGCAACTGGTATAGTGTGAGTAAGTCACCTTGTTGGTGCGATAGGATAATGGTCGTAAGTAGAAAATCAATCAACCGTATCCAAGAACCAAGGCCAAACTCTCAACTTTTTCCAATTTTAGTCTTGCTGATTTGTATAACACGACCAAATTCTTTAAATTAAAGATATAGGTGGACAGAAGCTTTTATGGGGATTCCAACGAGTGGAGAACGAATTTTGTAGCTCTAGTAGTTTTCGATTTATTAAGAATTGGGAAAATTTTGGAAAACTCAAAAATGTCTCACTAAAACTGCAATAAATCCTAAACGGTTGGAGCTACCGCTGTGGCGATGGTCTCATTCGTTTCAGCATCGAGACATCTATAGTCACATGCCTATGCTGCAAATTTCCTTAAAAAGACGAATTTTTCCCCACTTCAACAGCTGTTTTACTGGCCTTAAAATTAAGGTAGGATACTGTCGAGACGATAGGACCAACTGGATACGGAACTTGATTTTTGGTAAAAATTGCAAAATGTTTCGATAACTCCTTCCCCCTGAAAAACCCCGGACGGCGGACGGACAAAAAAAAATTATTGCAGATTCCTGACCGATTACAAAGGTTCATTTCTTGAAAAATGAACCAAAATGACAATGTGAGGGTCTGTAAAAAAAACGCTGCTAAGTAGATCAGTGGCATGTGCGCATTAGTTTTCGGTATATCCGAGGAACTCTGCAAATTTTGCACTAATTTTACTTAGAGAGTTTTTTGATATTTTTGACCTAAACACCCTCAAAAGCAGTTAAAATATGATCAAATTATGTCACACTTTTACGTTTCAAAATATGGAAGTATTGTGTGTTATCTACGCACCACTGGTTGTAAATGACCACAGACGGACTAACGGACACACAGACACACAGACACTTGTTACGGAAGTGATTCTGAGTAAATGTGTATAAGAAAATGTTTTTTCTGAAGCTCCGTTCCGATTCTCGATTTTAGGACGATTCCACTACTTCCATTTACTCAGTAAATATGGAAGCAAAAATGCCTCAGAACCTTCGTTGAAGCTTGCCTCGGTCTCACGTTGCCAAGCTCAACAGTTGAGCAAGTTGAGCTGAGTTGGCAACCAGTTACTGGTCTAGTGTAAGTGCGCCACCTTGTTGGTGTGATAGGCTAGTGGTCGTAAGTATATCAATCAACCGTATCTAAGAACCGAGGTCGAATTCTCAATTTTTTCCAATTTTTGCTTTTCTGATTAGTGTAATACGACCAAATTCTTCAAATTGAAGATATTGGGAGGACGGAAGTTTTTGTGGGGATTCCAACGAGCGGAAAACGAATTTTGTGATTTGAGTGGTTTTCGAGTTATTAAGAATTGTGGAAATGTTAAGAAAACTCAAAAATGTCTCACTAAAACTGCAATAAATCCTAAACGGTTGAAGCTAGCGGCGTGGCGATGGTCTCATTCGATTCAGCATAGACCAGTGGTGCGTAGATAACACACAATACTTCCATATTTCGAAAAGTAAAATTGAGAGACAATTTGATCATATTTTGACTGTTTTTAAGGGTGTTCAGGCCAAAAATGTCAAAAAATTTGCTATGCAAATTTTAAAATTTGCCAAAAAAAAATTCGTTACATTTTTGGAATATAAAAAAATACCCACATATTCTGCAAGGTAAAACGAAGATTTTGAGACCAAGAACGCTCAAATCGGTCCATTTTTGTGGCCGGAAAAAAATAAATAAGAAAACACTAAAAATGCAAATATATCGGAAGTACTGTGCGTTATCCAAATTCCGATTAAACAGGGTGTTAGGGCTTTCCGAGACAAACATTTCAGTTCAAGAAATTTTTTTTTTTTTTTTTTTTTTTTTTTTGATTTATTTGTGTTGATCCGAAGATTTCACAAAGGCCAGTTCAAGAAATCTGAAAAAAGGTTGAGAAATGAGGGAGTTATGGCCATTTTTGTAAATGACCACAGACGGACAGACGGACACACAGACACTTTTTCAGGAAGTGATTCTGAGTAAATGTGTATAAGAAAAAGTTTTTTCTGAAGCTCCGTTCCGATTCTCGATTTTAGGACGATCACAATAGGTACTTCCATTTACTCTGTAAATATGGAAGTAAAAACGCTGCTAAGTAGATCAGTGGAATGTGCACATTAGTTTTGGGTATATCCGAAGAACTCTGCAAATTTTGCACAGGGGTTCATTTTTCGATTGCAAAGACAAACCTCACGATATATCGGTAATCCTTGAACACAGAACTAAATTTTAGTTTTTATTATTCTACAATTTCAGTATAAATTTGCATTTTAGATGGGAATTTAGAAAAACGTTTTTCAACCCGGCAAAAAATAATCATCCTCTTCGCTTGATAAATACTTACCTATCTATCTTTTCAAAGCAGCAGATCGTTGAATTCCGTGAAATTCACCATTTAATCTATTCTTAATCACCTTCATAATTAACTGAATAATAATAATTAATAAATTCTCTGAATAATGAAATTAAAAATGCCTCAAGAACTGAGGCATCATTTTACCCGATAGGTATCTGTCTACCAATCTCTTCAACGCAGCTCGTAGTTCAATTTTGTTAAATTCACCATTCAATCTATTGTTATTCGCTACATAATTAACAGAATAACAATTAAATTCTCTGAATAATGAAATTAAAAATGCCTCAGAACCATTGTTAAAGCCTGACACGCTCTCATGTTGCCAAGCGCAACTGGTCGTAGTGTGAGTGCGTCACCTTGTTGGTGTAATAGGCTAGTGGTCGTAAGTAGATCAATCAACCGTATCTAAGAGCCGAGGCCAAATTCTCACCTTTTTCCAATTTTTGTTTTGCTGATTTGTATAATGCGACCAAATTCTTTAAATTGAAGATATCGGGAGGACAGAAGTTTTTGTGGGGATTCCAACGAGTGGAAAACGATTTTTGTGGCTCTAGTCGTTTTCGAGTTACTCAGAATTGAAGAAATTTTAAAAAACTCAAAAACGTCTCACTAAAACTGCAATAACTCCTAAACGGTTAAAGCTACCGGCGTGGCGATGGTCTCATTCGATTCGGCATAGAAAAATCTATAGAAAATGATACCTCACATGCCTATGTTGCCAATTTCCTTAAAAAGACAAATTTTTTACCACTTCAACAGCTGTTTTACTGGCCTTGAAATTAAGGTAGGGTTCTGTCGAGACGTTAGGACCAACTAGATACGGAACTTGATTTTTGGTAAAAATTTCAAAATTTTTCGATAACTCCTTCCCAATAAAAAACCCCGGACGGCGGACGGCGTACGGCGGACGGACAAAAATTTTTTATTGCAGATTTGGATTCTACACCCCTTGAAACGTAAACCAACAAATTTTCAGGGGGTGTTAAATTTTTTTTTTCCTGACCGATTACAAAGGTTCATTTCTTAAGAAAAATGAACCAAAATCTATAGAAAATGATGCCTATGTTAAAATTTTCCTGAAAAGCACGAATTTTTCCCCACTTCAACAGCTGTTTTACAGGCCTTAAAATTAAGGTAATGTTCTGTCGAGACGTTAGGACCAACTAGATACGGAACCAGATTTTTGGTGAAAATTTCAAAAATTTACGAAAACTCCTTCCCCCTGAAAAACCCTGGACGGCGGACGGACAATAAAGTTTATCGCAGATTCGGATTCTACACCCCTTGAAACGTAAACCAACAAATTTTCAGGGGGTGTTAAAAAAAATTTTCCTGACCGATTACAAAGGTTCATTCTTTAAGAAAAATGAACCAAAACCAGCGGCGCGCAGATAACACACAATACTTCCATATTTTGAAACGTAAAAGTGTGACACGATTTGGTCATATTTTGTTCAGAAGTTTTGATCAGATTTTGTGATTAGGTCAAAAATATACAAAAAACGCTGCTAAGTAGATTAGTGACATGGGTACATTATTTGTCTGGGTACCTCAGAAAATAAAGTTCAAATAGTTGGAGTAGGTCGGTTTATCATCATATCATTTGTGGAGTAATGGTCAATCGTGAATTCAATTATGCCGAAAAGGTACGTTTTCACAATGATAATAAATAGGTAGGTATAAAAAGAAAATACCTGGCGGCTGCTTTCAAAGAAATATTTCCTGAGGCCTGGCGGCAAGAAGGCAGCCATTTTGTTAACCGCGTTAACAGGTGACAACTGTTATCAAGATCCGCCCCATTAACATAAGCTGTCCAATCCCAGCTTCACACTTTCAGTTTCTAATAAATCTGAGCCAATAGACGACGAAAGAGCCGGTAGGGGTAGGGGAAGTCCCCTACTTCCCCACCCTACCAAGATCAAGGGTGGGAATGTTACAGCCGCCATTTCGTATTCCTCACGCCTTGAACCGATTGGAACATGTGCCGTGAACCCAAGAAAACTGCAAAACCGCAATTTCAGCAGTGTCACTGCCCCCAAAATTGACCCTGTTGACCAAAATCTCGAAAAAATGCCAAATTTCATGTTTCATAGTCAATATCTAAAGATTCCCGCCAAAAAACCCCGAAGTCAAATCCATCATTTTTTTGAAATTTTTCCTAGGCTAGGACCTTGGATTTTCCAGCTGAAATCGGTTTTTTTCATTTTTCTTAGTCCTGGAGAGTTGTAGAAAATTGCAAATTTTTTGTGTCATGTACCTGCCCAAAACCTACTCAAAAATATTTTTTTTGGAATTTTAACATTTTTTTAAAGGGTCAAAAAAATATTTTTTGTTTAGGTCAAAAATTAGTCTTTAAACCAGTTTTTGATTACTAAACCCCAATCGATTTTGACTTATAGGGAGTGAAAAATGTGTAAAAACCTTCAAGGAATCCAACGAGCTCAAAAAATTCAAAATCGGTTCAGTAGGACTCCCTCAAATTGCCAAAAACGCGAAAACGCAGAAATCGCATTAAGAAATTCAAGCCAAACCGATTCAAAAACAAAATTTTCGAATTTTTTCGGAAAAACCACCCTATCTTATGGTAAATCAAGCGAGAAACACGGGAAAAATACTCAAAAAATTCTAAACCCACGGCATCACCTTCAAAATTGAGATTTTGTGTTTTTTCAAAAATATACCCTAATTATGCCGAATTGGACCCGTTAACCTTCTCCGATCGGATTGCCCGGACAATATGCCTCAAGTTGGAGCAAACCACAACTTTCAAGACTAATTTAGTCAAAATCGGATCAGTATTTCAATACGAAGTGGCTGGACGAAATTTTTGGCCAAAATTTCGTCCGTCCACTTCGTATCGAACCGCTGATCCGATTTTGGTGCGGTTGGTCCTAAAAGTTGTGTTTTGCTCCAACTTGAGGCATATTGTCAGGGGAATCCGATCAAAAAATTTTAAGGGGTCGAAAACCCAAAAAAACTGTTTTTGAGATCATGACTTTTTTTACATTTGATCGTTTTTGAGTAGTCTAGAGTTGATTCAGAGGATTCCCTTATAGGAGGTGCACGTCACAGGAAAATTTGCTAAACGCTCGTTTTTTTTTTTTTTGAAATCGGACCACTCCTTCTATGCGTTTTGCTGCTGACGGCGTACGGCGTACTGCGTACGGCGTACGGCGTACGGCGGACGGACAAAAAATTTTTATTGCAGATTCTTGTTCTAGAACCTCTGAAACGTGAAAGAACAAATTTTCAGGGGGTGTTGTAAAAAAAATTTTCTTGAACAATTACATAGGTACATTATTTCTGGAAATAATGTACCAAAATTCACTATGCAAATTTTAAAATTTGCCCAAAATGAAACCAGTGGTGCGTAGATAACACACAATACTTCCATATTTTGAAACGTAAAATTGTGACACAATTTGATCATATTTTGACTGCTTTTAAGGGTGTTTAGGCCAAAAATATCGAAAAAGATCTACTATTAAAATTTTAAAATTCGCCCAAAATAAAAATACAATACATTTTTGGAATGTAAAAAATATCCACATATTCTGCAAGGTAAAACAAAGATTTTAAGACCAAGAACGCTCAAATCGGTTCATTTTTGAGGCCGGAAAAAAATAAAAAAGAAAACACTAAAAATGCAAATATATCGGAAGTACTGTGCGTAATCCGAATTCCGATTAAACGGGGTGTTAGGTCTTGCCGAGACAAACATTTCAGTTCAAGAAATTTGAAAAAAGGTTGAGAAATGAGGGAGTTATGGCCATTTTTGTAAATGACCACAGACGGACACACGGACACAAAGACACTTTTTCAGGAAGTGATTCTGAGTAAATGTGTATGAGAAAAAGTTTTTTCTGAAGCTCCGTTCCGATTCTCGATTTTAGGACGATCACAATACTTCCATTTACTCTGTAAATATGGAAGTAAAAAACGCCACATTTTCGGAATGTAAAAAATATCCACATATTCTGCAAGGCAAAACAACGATTTTAAGACCAAGAACGCTCAAATCGGTTCATTTTTGTGGCCGGAAAAAAATAAGATACGGAGCACGGCGGACGGGCAAAAACTTTTTATTGTATAATCGCGTTCTAGAACCTCTGAAACGTGAAAGAACTCGAGAACGAGAGGAGGAGGATTGAGGGTGAGAGTTGCTATAAGGGAAAACTGGCCCGAAATCTCTCTTACCTCGCCCATCAAAGACCTAGACATGTTTATTGATGGTTTCAAACTCTGCTGTGACACCGGTTACCTAAAATTTAAAGATGAATATTATAAACAACTAAAAGGGCAGCAAATGGGAGGTTCCCTATCCTCAACTGCCGGGAAACTTGTTCTAAATAGGCTCCTCAACCAAATATCAAGCTCCTCCCAATTCGACCTCAGGTTCCTGTACAAGTACGAGGACGACCTCCTCGTAGGCGTACAGGAACATATGGTACCCCAACTCCACGAAGCACTTAATAAAATTAACCCCAGTATTCTTTTTACGGTAGAAAGGGAATGTAACCGAACAATTAACTACTTAAACTGCACTATCATTCGAAGCCCTACAGGGCACCTTTCCTACAAATGGTACACCAAGCCTACTAGTACCTCAAAAGTCATTAGTTTCCACTCCCACCACCCCTATAAATTCAAAAAAAACTTACTCCAAAACTACGCTCGAACAGCCCTCCGAATTTCCTCCCCTGAGTACTACAACGAAACAAAAGCGAAACTTGAAAACATTTTCCTCGGGAACGATTACCCATTAAAAATGATAACCGCTGAAATCACGAAAGCCGAGAAAGTAATAACCTTCACTGGAAATAAAAAGGAAAAAGAAAGTTTTAAATTTGTAACCCTCCCCTATAACCAAACATGGGAAAAACAACTAGAGAAAACCTTTAGGGAAAAAAAGATAGCTATTGGCTGGCGATACACTAACAAAATTAAGGAGCTCCTCCCCAAGATTACAGACAAATGCCCCCTCCTTGAGTCTCGACATAATATTTATCAAATCCCCTGCAAAGACTGCAATCAAATATATATAGGTGAAAGTTTGCAAAACTTACGAAAAAGACTTCAACAACATAGTAGGAACGTCCTCAACAAAAAAGACCACACAGCCTTAGATAAACACATGCTTACTCTGAACCACCAACCCGATTTTGATAATGTATCTTCACTAGGACGCAATAGGAAAACCGCTAATCGGCAAACAATCGAAAACATCGAAATCCTCAAAGCTGGTCCGGCAGCAATGAACAAAAAAGCCGACATCAAGTCCCTAGGAGATCAATTCCACCCTTTGTTCAAACACAAAAATAAAAATAAAATAAAACCTATCCCGCTTGGAACAAACCTTCCTAACTAAAAACTAATTTTGCCTTGCACTACTTAGAGTCCGCCGACAATGAATCTTAACAACAAAAACAACATGCACTAATACACTCGCATCCCCAGGTCCTCGGCGCAGACTGCGATTCATTCTGGACCTGAGTGCTTCTCTAGCGTACAAAAATCGAAAAAATTTGGAAAAAGCACCGTATCCCAATATCATTCCAAAACCATGTAAGTTCCTAATCTAATACTACCTAACTTATCAAATAATCGGACTACTTGCTTTCTCTTCTTGTTTTCTTCTTTTTCTTTGAGTACCTTGCTGGCACCCACGTGATAAAATCCTAACCTGTACCCCCCATGTTCCCCTAGGACGACCCCTGCGACGGGCGAATGTATCTTAAATTTCGACCGGCATGCCGCTTGGCATAGCCGCGTAAATGGCCCGAGGCCAAATTGCCAACAACGACGAGCTGGACTGCGTGCCGCTCTGATTGCCTTCGGGGAGGTGTTCCAACTTAGACCCCACGAAAATGTAAGCCCCATCCAGCACACTCTATACATGTACAATTGTTCCCCTTTTCTTTTTGTTTTTGTTTTCTAGTGAGATTCAGTAAAAAGTTGCTAACATACCACTGTCTATATAGGATGCTCCTGAAGATGGCCGAACGGCCGAAGGTACCCGAGCAATTACAAATTTCGAGAGTACGTCGTGTCTCAACTCTCACCCTCAATCCTCCTCCAACCTACGGAAAACGACACAAGCACCAAAAAACTCGAGAACGTTTACCATTTCTAGCGTCATTTTCCCCTGCTTCTATTTGATAGAAAATTTGTCTCATCGAATCAAGAAGGTCATTGTAAATAAACGGAGATACTTTTTTTATGCTGACTCCGTTCATTCTCCCTCCCCCATACGCACAGATAAGCCCGTATGGGCCAAACCCTAGGAATTTCATAACCGAACCCTAAAGTTTTGGAAAAATAAATAAGTTGAAAAGTTAGGAGCATCACAGTACCTTTAGTCTGAAGTTGTTTGAGTGCTAAAAATGAGCCTCTCAACACGTCGTCGCTGATTCCTTCGTTAAAATTTGTTTCCATAGTCACGCATTGTGGCAGTAGGTTGAAAAAGTCCGGATAGGTAAAGGCCCCATGCTACGGGTACCGTTTCAATTCTAAAGGCCGTATCACACGTCAGACCGTTCTCCTCCACATCCCACAGACAGGCACACAGACCCAATTGAGGAGTGATCTATCAAAACGGAACATATCCACTTCTGGGAGAAACATGTTTTTTAGAAATTTTCGAAAGGACAAACGATCCCCCTAATCCTTAGCATGAACCAGTGGTGCGTAGATAACACACAATACTTCCATATTTTGGAACGTAAAATTGTGACGCAATTTGATCATATTTTGACTGCTTTTAAGGGTGTTTAGGTCAAAAATATCAAAAAATTCACTATTCAAATTTCAAAATTCGCCCGAAATCAAAAAACGCCAGTTGTTCGGAACATGAAAAATATCCACATATTCTGCAAGGAAAAACAAAGATTTTAAGACCAAGAACGCTCAAATCGGTTCATTTTTGTAGCCAGAAAACCAGTGGTGCGTAGATAACACACAATACTTCCATATTTTGAAACGTAAAATTGTGACACAATTTGATCATATTTTGACTGCTTTTAAGGGTGTTTAGGCCAAAAATACCGAAAAATTCACTATTAAAATTTTAAAATTCGCCCAAAATGAAAAAATGCCACATTTTCGGAATGTAAAAAATATCCACATATTCTGCAAGGTAAAACAAAGATTTTAAGACCAAGAACGCTCAAATCGGTTCATTTTTGTGGCCGGAAAAAATAAAATAGAAAACACTAAAAATGCAAATATATCGGAAGTACTGTGCGTTATCCAAATTCCGATTAAACAGGGTGTTAGGTCTTGCCGAGACAAACATTTCAGTTCAAGAAATTTGAAAACAGGTTGAGAAATGAGGGAGTTATGGCCATTTTTGTAAATGACCACAGACGGACAGACGGACAGACGGACACACGGACAGACGGACAGACGGACAGACGGACACACAGACACTTGTTCAGGAAGTGATTCTGAGTAAATGTGTATAAGAAAAAGTTTTTTCTGAAGCTCCGTTCCGATTCTCGATTTCAGGACGATCACAATACTTCCATTTACTCTGTAAATATGGAAGTAAAAATGAAATAGAAAAAACTAAAAATGCAAATATATCGGAAGTACTGTGCGTTATCCAAATTTCGATTGAACAGGGTGTTAGGTCTTACCGAGACGCACATTTCAGTTCAAGAAATTTGAAAAAAGGTTGAGAATTGAGGGAGTTATGGTCATTTTTGTAAATGACCACAGACGGACAGACGGACGAACGGACACACAGACACTTGTTCAGGAAGTGATTCTGAGTAAATGTGTATGAGAAAAAGTTTTTTCTGAAGCTCCGTTCCGATTCTCGATTTTAGGACGATCACAATACTTCCATTTACTCTGTAAATATGGAAGTAAAAATGGAAAAAATCCTATGTTATTTAAAGCGCAAAGTGCGGCTTTTTGATCAAAAGGTCACGTATCCATCCTTCATAATGTATTCAATTCGTTTCGATCAAAACGGTACATATCCTGTGCGAATCTCTAGAACAAACCAGTGGTGCGTAGATAACACACAATACTTCCACATTTTGGAACGTAAAATTGTGATACAATTTGATCATATTTTGACTGCTTTTAAGGGTGTTTAGGTCAAAAATATCAAAAAATCCACTATTCAAATTTCAAAATTCGCCCAAAATAAAAAAACGCCAGTTTTTTGGAACATAAACAATATCCAAATATTCTGCAAGGTGAAACAAAGATTTTAAGACCAAGAACGCTCAAATCGGTTCATTTTTGTGACTGGAAAAAAAATAAAATAGAAAACACTAAAAATGCGAATATATCGGAAGTACTGTGTGTTATCCGAATTTCGATTAGGCAGGGTGTTAGGTCTTGCCGAGACAAACATTTCAGTTCAAGAAATTTGAAAAAAGGTTGAGGATTGAGGGAGTTATGGTCATTTTTACTTCCATATTTACAGAGTAAATGGAAGTATTGTGATCGTCCTAAAATTGAGAATCGGAACGGAGCTTAAGAAAAAACTTTTTCTTATACACATTTACTCAGAATCACTTCCCGAATAAGTGTCTGTGTGTCCGTCTGTGGTCATTTACAAAAATGTTGCTATTTATTTGTTACTATTCATCTAAGGAACCTTATTTCTATGAAAAATTACCAATGAATTTGTATGTGAAAATTACCAAAGAATCGGTCTGTCCAGACGGTCTGTGGGATGGGGAGGAGAACGGTTTGACGTGTGATATGGGCTTATGCCATCGGGTAAACCCAGCAGCCAGAAAACGACATGGTCTGCAGTTAAGAATTAAACTCAAGTACCTAATAAGCTAAAAACGCCAAAAGCTGACGACGACAGTTAACCGTGTCCCTGAGCAACGCAAGAATTGATTGCGAAGCATAGGAGAGGGAGAAGCAGCCACCATACCCTCGACCCTCACGCCCATGGAAGAACAACTATTGGCGACTCAGATTAACGATGAGCGCTCTAGCGGCCGAGCGGCGGAACTAGTATTGGTTGGACAACCCCGGCTCCAGTCCCTTGGAAAGCATAGCGATTGACCAGTTTTTTGATGAATTTTCTTTGATAACTCCAGAATGTTCTAGCTCGAGTGATTTTATACTTTTCCGTATGGATATTGGTATTGTTAACGCGAAAGAAAAATGAAATAGGCCCACTGACTTATACTAAAACATTGTTATAATAAGTCTAAGTAGGATATCTGGGTCTCAATAGGTCTCAGATCATGTCATCACGCTGGTTTTGTTTATTTTGGTGACGAAAATTTCCAATTTTCTCGCACGTTGCCATTCATTAGACTAATCATACATGAGTATAAAACCAGTGATGCGTAGATAACACACAATACTTCCATATTTTGATACGTAGGTACCTACATTTCTGACGCAATTGAATTATGTTTTGACTGCTTTTGAGGCAAATAAAAGCATCTATCTATTGATCAAAATGTTAATCGCAGGTTTCCTACGAAATTTTTACTTCCATATTTACGGAGGAAATGGAAGTACCTATTGGAATCGTCCTAAAATCAAAAATCGGAACGAAGCTTCATAAAAAACTATCACTTATACACATTTACTCAGAATCACTTCCCGAACAAGTGTCTGTGTGCCCGTCTGTGGTCATTTACAACCAGTGGTGCTTAACACACAATGCTTCCATATTTTGAAACGTACATATTTGACAAAATTCGATCATATTTTGACTGTTTTCAAGGGTGTTTAGGTCAAAAATATCAAAAAGTTCACTATTAAATTTTAAAATTCGCAACAAAACAAATCGCTCCATTTTTGGAATATAAAAAATATCCACATATTCTGCAAGGTAAAACGAAGATTTTGAGACCAAGAACGGTCAAATCGGTCCATTTTTGTCGCCGGAAAAAAATAAAATAGAAAACACTAAAAATGCAAATATGTCGGAAGTACTGTGAGTTATTCAAATTCCGATTAAACAGGGTGTTAGGTCTTGCCGAGACAAACATTTCAGTTCAAGAAATTTGAAAAAAGGTTGAGAATTGAGGGAGTTACGGTCATATTAGTAAATGGATGAGAGACTGTCCAACCAATAGCCGCCATTGTAGACGCGACCGCAGCGCACTCATCGGTAATCTGAGTCGCCAATGCCACGCCCTTCACGGTCGTTCGCGGTGAGGGGGGCACAATGAGTCACTTTTCACTCAGGGTGCCCTGTTTCGCTAAATAATTTCTCTAGGAAGCTGAAATTTTGAACGTATTTAGAGCAACTCTTCGGCTTTCAAATGGCATTTCGTGTGCGGCCGTAAACAGGTTATTTTATTTGAAATTTACATTAAAACCAGTGGTGCGTAGATAACACACAATACTTCCATATTTTGAAACGTACATACTTGACAGAATTTGATAATATTTTGACCGTTTTTAGGGGAGTTTTGGCCAAAAATGTCAAAAAATTCGCAATGCAAATTTTAAAATTCGCAACAAAAAAAAATCGCTAGATTTTTGGAATATAAAATATATCCACACATTCTGCAAGGTAAAACGAAGATTTTGAGACCAAGAACGCTCAAATCGGTCCATTTTTGTGGCCGGAAAAAAATAATAATAGAAAACTATAAAAATGCAAACGTATCGGAAGTACTGTGAGTAATTCAAATTCCGATTAAACAGGGTGTTAGGTCTTGCCGAGACAACCATTTCAGTTCAAGAAATTTGAAAAAAGGTTGAGAAATGAGGGAGTTATGGTCATTTTTACTTCCATATTTACAGAGTAAATGGAAGTATTGTGATCGTCCTAAAATCGAGAATAGATAACACACAATACTTCCATATTTTGAAACGTACATATTTGAAAAAATTTGATCATATTTTGACTGTTTTTAAGGGTGTTTAGGCCGAAAATATCTAAAATTTCACTATTAAAATTTTAAAATTCGCCCAAAATAAAAATACAATACATTATTGGAATATAAAAAATATCCACATATTCTGCAAAGTAAAACAAAGATTTTAAGACCAAGAACGCTCAAATAGGTTCATTTTTCAGTTCAAGAAATTTGAAAAAAGGTTGAGGAATGAGGGAGCTATGGCCATTTTTGTAAATGACCACAGACGGACACACGGACACACAGTGATTCTGAGTCGATGTGTATAAGAAAAAGTTTTTTCTGAAGCTCCGTTCCGATTCTCGATTTTAGGACGATTCCAATACTTCCATTTACTCTGTAAATATGGTAGTAAAAAGTGAAATAGAACCCGAATTCAATGAGCTTTTTCCATAGTTGAATGACAGTCGGAATATACAGTTCAGTAGTTTTGTTTTCAATTATTGGCGCACCTGAGGCACTCGCTTTTCTATTCTTTTAAGGACCGGTTTCTTAACAAAATTTATCAATCCGATATCCAAAGAAGCTTCAGATAAAATTCACCACGTTGGTGTTTATATCAAATTTGAATGTAAAAATCTTATACTTATAGACTTAGACTTATATTCAGGACCGGTTTATCAATTCATTTATAGCTAGATTTATCCAAAGACGCTTGTGGGTGATTCTCCGAAAGCAGGGAAATTTGTGTCCTGAGCTTGTTGAGGCGATTCTATATGAGATTAAAATTTTTTTTTTAACCTATGGATTAAGGGCATTGTTAGCTTGGTGGTATCAGTAAATAACCATTTTTACGCATGCATGAGTATTTGTAAATTGCGTTGAAAGGTGTCATTTTTCAGACCCTCACACGTCCAATTTCTCGGTTTTTCATGTTTCACATCCCTCAGTTCGAAGGATAAAATTTTAATTGCCTAAAAAAGTGGCAGGTTGTATTCATTTACTCTTCAACTTATGCCTGCTGAAGGGAATTCAAAAAATTTTAATGTTAGATTATAAATCAGCATGAATTTATCATGTCCAGTCATTTTTGAAGTTTTCATTCAGACCCTCACATTAGGTAGAAAATGATGATGAAAATGACTTTACCCTGGCGATGCAGACCACAAAGTGGAATCAGGAGTTTGTCTACATCAGTCTGCACCCGCCCAGATGTTTGCGACTCGTTTCCAGAACGCGCCATGATGGGTATAACCCTCGAAATGTGCGCCTTGATCATGGTGATTTTTTTCTTTCAGACCCTCACCTTGTCATAATTTTTAATCCCCCCCTCCTTGAGTACATTTTTAATTATCTCACTCACTTGTGTTATGTTTGGCTAGGATTAATCGATGTGCGAAACCGGAATTCTGAATTTTTTATTTTAACCGGGGAAAAAATTGTTTACATTTCGTTTTTTCAGACCCTCACAAACAGACCCTCACCTTTTCTTGATTTTGATGAGGTGAGGGTCTGAAAAATAACTAAAACTTCTAGAAACCATTGGTGTAGATAACACACAATACTTCCATATTTTGAAACGTAAAAGTGTAACACAATTTGATCGTATTTTGACAGCTTTTAAGGGTGTTAAGGTCAAAAATATCAAAAAACTCACTATGCAAATTTTAAAATTCGCCCAAAGTAAAAATACGCCACATTATCGGAATATAAAAACTATCATATTTTGCAAGGTAAAATAAAGATTTTAAGACCAAGAACGCTCAAATCTGTTCATTTTGGTGGCCGTAAAAAAATAAAATAGACACACTAAAAATCCAAATATATCGGAAGTACTGTGCGTTATCCAAATTTCAATTGAACAGGGTGTTAGGTCTTGACGAGAGAAACATTTCAGTTCAAGAAATTCGAAACCAGTGGTGCGTAGATAACACACAATACTTCCATATTTTGGAACGTAAAATTGTGACACAATTTGATCATATTTTGACTGCTTTTAAGGGTGTTTAGGACAAAATTGTCAAAAAATTCACTATTCAAATTTCAAAATTCGCCCAAAATAAAAAAACGCCAGTTTTTTGTTACATAAAAAATATCCACATATTCTGCAAGGTAAAAGAAAGATTTTAAGACCAAGAACGCTCAAATCGGTTCATTTTTGTGGCCGGAAAAAAATAAAATAGAAAACACTAAAAATGCAAATATATCGGAAGTACTGTGCGTTATCCGAATTCCGATTAAACAGGGTGTTAGGTCTTGCCGAGACGAACATTTCAGTTCAAGAAATTTGAAAAAAGGTTAAGAAATGAGGGAGTTATGGCCATTTTTGTAAATGACCACAGACGGACAGACGGACAGACAGACAGACGGACAGACGGACTAACGGACTAACGGACTAACGGACACACGGACACACAGACACTTGTTCAGGAAGTGATTCTGAGTAAATGTGTATAAGAAAAAGTTTTTTCTGAAGCTCCGTTCCGATTCTCGATTTTAGGACGATCACAATACTTCCATTTACTCTGTAAATATGGAAGTAAAAAGGTTGAGAATTGAGGGCTGGTTAGGGCTGGTTAGGGCTGGTTAGGGCTGGTTAGGGCTGGTTAGGGCTGGTTAGGGCTGGTTAGGGCTGGTTAGGGCTGGTTAGGGCTGGTTGTTGTTGTTGTGAATCCAAGCAGGTGACATTGTTTATTTTGTGCTCCCTAGTTTTGTGCTCATAAAAAGTTTTCTGACCGGAATTTGATTGTGATTTTTGGCATGGACATTGATTTTGGAACGGATAACGATTGTGTGTAATAATTTCTGCACGGGAATCTCCGGATTTCTCGATTTTCTTGAATCAGCTCTCCACACTGTACAGGTCTGTGTATCCTAGTACTTTGTCAAATCATTGTCACTCACAGCTCACACAAAACCACATGTACAGCACTTAAACCTTTACAGTCAAATATTTTTTGCTCTACCTCACAGCCCTAGATTGGTCACAGATCAGGATAATCCATATAAAATTAGCTATTACAATTGAAAAGTTGAAGTGAGCTTGTTTACATTCAACTACCTTGAAGGCCAGCTGAGTTGCCACCTCAGATTCTTCAGGCCTCATAGCTCTCACGGATTTGATTCTGCATGCTCAAAACCTTCTGCATTTATATATTCTTGCCCTGAGCTACTAAATCAGTGTGATTGCAGACCGAGATCACATTTATATAATTAGCTGACAGCATTTGAAAAGTTGAGGTGAGACCAGTTTCCGGCCAGCCATCTTGGATATCAGCTGGGCAGTCAATACAGGCTTGCCAACTGCCCCCAGCCCCAGGACGCACCTTGGAGTAAAGAGTAAGGTGGTTCATGGTGGTAAGTTTTTCAAGCATTCCTCTGCTCCTCACCTTGGAGCAGAGAAGCTATGGAGGGCTCAGATTTAGGGAGTGACTTGGAGGAAAATAATTCAAGGAGGCTCTCTGATTACAGGACGCCTCGAGGGAGCCAAGCCAGCGCTTTTCATGGCAGCACATTGGCTAGATCGCCCCCGAAAGCAGGGAAAAGACCAAGAATTGATGCAGAAGAAGCCCCACAGGCCCTGCAAGCAGTTGAAAAGATTGGAAATCAGCTGGAAGGCACTTTCAGAACCCTCTCCCATGAGCTCTCAAGGTTCCTGAGGAAGAATGCGAGCAAAATTAATAAGGAATGCTACGATTTCTTGGTGGAATGGAGCTCGAAATTCTCGGACAATGGGAACGGCATGAAGAATCATATCAGGCACCTTGAAGGACAGGTCACTGCGCTGTCAGATACCTGCCAGAGGACAATAACCGCTGCAATAAAAGATGCTGCTCAGCATGCTGTGAGTTCCCATCAGTGCCAGTCGCTCTCTCCAGTCATTAGCAGGGTTGATGGCATAAGGGAGGAGCTTCAGCAGCAGCAGAAGAGGAACAATAGCAGCGGCGTTTCACAGCCCAACCAGCGAGAGCTGCTCGAGGCTATGGAGAAGATCGAAAATCGAAGCCAGCACATAGCAAACCAAATGGAGTCCTACAGCAGCATCTTGAGGAAGTGGTCTGACACCCCGGGGGCTACCGACACAGATGAAGCTGGTTGGGAGTCGGCTGGAAGCAGGCGTAGAAGAAGGAGAAACCGTCCGCCAGCTGCAGAATTACAGCCGCAAAATAGGAGTACCGGATTGGAGCCTGAGCGGCCTGAACCGCAAAAGCGCAGCCAAATTCTTGGAGAGCCGTTCCCTAAACTAAGAGCGACAGTCAGGGAAAAACTCCTGTCCAGCGGAGGACCGATCCCTACTGCCAAATCCAGAACCCTCCTGGTTTCCTCAACAGAGGGCAGTACCATGAGAAAGCTATCGTCAATCGGAAGGCCTTCGGATCTGCACATGGAGGGGATCGAAGCTCGTCCTGGAAGAAACGGAGGAGTGATACTTGAAGCAGACTCTGAGGAAACGATGGACAGGTTTCTTCAGCAGGAAAGTGTAAAGCAGGCCGGACTTGAGATAAAGGAGGCAAGATCGAAAAAGCCGAGGATCCTGGTCCACGGAGTCCCTTCGGAGTGCACCCAGGTTGAATTCTGCGAGGAATTTGCTGAGCTGAACCTGCAAGAGACCCCCCTGGAAGAAAGAAAGAAGGGCTTCCTTCCTCTATACAAGGTTGGCCCGAGAAATCAGCCAACAGTGAAGTGGGTGGTTGAAGTATCCCCTGAAATAAGGTGGAAGCTCATAAAAGAGGGTAAAATCCGGATTGGATGGTTCGCCTGTCGGATCGTTGACGACGTTTCTGTGACGAGATGTTTTCAATGCCAGGGCTTTGGTCACATTGCCGCCGGCTGCCAGCAAGAGAAAATATGCGGATACTGCGCAGAAAAAGGCCACACGCATAAGGAATGCCCGAAGAGTGGACCACCTAAGTGCCACAACTGCTCGATGGCTCGACGAGATGACCGCCACGAGGCGAGCAATACGGCGTGCCCTTCGTTGAGGTACGCAGTTGAGCAGGTGATTAAAAGGACTGATTATGGCAGGGAGCAGTAATGACCGAAGAGAAATGCTGGCCATTCAGCACAACGTCCGGAGGAGCCGCACAGTAATGGATGAAGTAATGCAGATAAGCCTAGAGGAGAAAGCGGATTTACTCATACTTCAGGAGCCGCCCGTTATCCAGGGAAAGATCCCAGGTATCGGCTTGGTCAACCGGTGCTGCGCTGTATCGGAGACTCCTCGTTCGGCGGTAGTGGTGCTGAATCCTACCATCGATGTGCTACTGCTTCATGAGTATTCCACGGATTCTCTCGTCGTCGTAAAAATAAGGAGCGCCCGTTTGGAGTTTACGGTGGTGGCAGCCTACTTCTCCCCAAATGAGAGACACGAGGCGCTTCTAGGAAGACTGGATCACGCCGTCGCAGCGCTCAGCTCGCAGAAGATGCTGCTTGCTGGGGACTTCAACGCTTGGTGCACGTTATGGGGTTCGGCCAGCGACAACGTGCGTGGACGAGAGGTGGCTGTTTGGGCTGCTGGCAGGGGATTTGTGCTGCTGAACCGCCCTGAAAGTGGGCCAACATTCCGAGGAAACAGGGGAAACTCCTTCATCGATCTGTCTTGGGCGTCTTCAGACTTGGCCGACGTTTGTCTTGCGTGGGATCTCTCGTTTGACACGGGAAGCGACCATGGAGTGATCCGCGTCTTGCTTACGGGAGGCAGAAGAACAACCGAGGACTTGCCTGCAGTTCGGTTCAACACACGCAAGGCTCGATGGGCCCCCTTTAGAGCTGACGCTGCCAACATCATGATCGACTACCAACTGGAGGAGCAACAGCGGGAAGATGATGACGTCGGAAAGGCGGTGGCTGGTCTTGAACAGGCCTTGGTGACGGCGGCAGCAAACACTTTGCCACTCAAGGGGCATAAAAAAGGACGGCAAGTTCCGTGGTGGTCTCAGGACCTAGCACGGTTGCGCCGCGAGATGAGGGCAGCACGAAGGCGTATGCAGGCGGCGGACAGCCCTGAAGATCGACGCGCCATGAATTTGACTTATGTTCGACAGAGGAAGCAGTTTAAATCAGCGGTCCGGGCTGCAAAGCGAGCGTCATGGCGAGAATTCGTCGAGAGTGAGCTCACTCAAGACCCCTGGGCAATGCCCTACCGGGTGCTACGTGCCAAGGTTGGGCCGGACGCCACGATTGGGGCACTAAGATTGGACGGAGGACGGCGAGCAAGCACTTGGGAGGAGGCTGGCGTGCGGTACTTGTCAACCGTTTTTCCGAGCGACGATGAGACACTCGACAGCGAGGAAGACAGCGGGATGAGACGCCTTGTCGAGACAGCACTGACTACCGATCCGGACGTTCCGTGGACAATGGACGAGTTGAAGAGGGCCGTGAAATCGTTCAGTCGCTTTAAGGCGCCAGGACCAGACGGAATTGATATGGCCATGA
Organism: Nesidiocoris tenuis; assembly: GCA_036186465.1. Lineage (NCBI taxonomy): Eukaryota > Metazoa > Arthropoda > Insecta > Hemiptera > Miridae > Nesidiocoris > Nesidiocoris tenuis. The sequence goes on from AP028909.1 coordinate 3,170,361, forward strand.
TGAAAGAGGCTCCGGAAGTTTTTTGGGAGGAGCTGTTGGCCATTTACAACCATGCTCTGAGCAAGGGCGTTTTTCCTGAGCGGTGGAAACTGGCGTCGATTAAGGCTCTGCTGAAGTCCGGCGACAGAGATCCTTCGGATCCCGGAAGTTATAGGCCCATCAGCCTCCTAAGTGTTTTGGGAAAGATCCTTGAGAGGATGATCCTGAACCGGATCGAGCCGCGACTGGTTGACGCCTTTCACCCTAATCAGTTCGGATGTGTCAAGGGGAAGACCACCGAAGACGCCATCACAACGCTGATGAGCGCTGCAAAGAGAGGGACAAAGAAAAATGTCATGATCATTTTCTATGATATCGCCGGCGCCTTCAATGGGGTGTGGTGGCCATTAATGCTCTTCAGAATAAGGGAATTGAGCCCTCCGTCGAACGTGTACCGACTCCTTGTCGACTACTTCAGGAATCGTGGAGCCCAGCTGTGGTTTAAGCAAGGCAAGGTGGATGCTGCTGTCACCAGAGGATGCCCGCAGGGATCCGTTTTGGGAGCGGCATTATGGAATCTGCTGTTTGCCGATCTTCTGAAGGTGCTCGAGTCTGGAGGCGTCACCGGAGTTGCCTACGTTGATGATTTGGCCGTCGTCGTTGAGGCGGACACCCAGGATGGACTCGTCCGGGAGGCTGCAGCGTGTAGCCGTTTGGTGGTCGATTGGTGCCAACGAGCTCGTTTGTCGGTGGCCTCTAACAAAACGCAGGCCCTTGTGGTCAGAGGAAAGAAAGAGGTACGGGAGACGACGATGTTCCCTGTTGGAGACGCTCGGGTGAGAGCTGGCCTTTGTGCCAAGTACCTGGGCGTCATGTTCCATAGAAATGGCGTCCTGGACCAGCATCTGGACATGCTGCGTAACAAAGCATGCAGCGCAGTCGGCCTGCTGAAGGGTGTACGTGGCGCCTCGTGGGGACTTGAATTCAGCCGTGCAGCCCGATACTATGACACGGTGTTCCTGCCGACCGTCATTTATGCAGCTGCAACGTGGTGGAATAAGCCATCTAAAAAAGCAAGAGAAAAAGTACAGACGATTCAGCGGATGGCTTTGATACCTCTGACAAAGGCGTACCGGACCGCAGCGACGGCAGCTCTGCAAGTGGTGGCAGGAACGCCACCTCTTGATCTGGTTTTGGATGCCAGGGTGGCATATTGTGCCATCAAGTGGCCGGAAAGAGTGTTGGCCACCGTAAGACCTGAATTGGCGGCTAGGACAGCAGCAGTTGAGGCATCGAAGGACAAGATCGCAGCTATCCAGGATTGGGTGTTCGAGGTGTGGCAGGAGCGCTGGCAGCAGGGGACGACGGGCAGACTCACCTACGAGTACTTGCCAAATGTACGGGACCGGCAATCATATTCGTGGCTCAAGCCAGGATATACGGAAACGCAGTTACTCGTTGGCCATGGAAACTTTAATTCCAAGCTGCACTTCTTCAGGAGGCGCGACTCGCCAGAGTGCCCATGCGGCAGACATGATGAGACTGCAGAGCATGTGATCCGCCGCTGCAGAACCTTCCGCGTCGTGCGTGAGCAGTGCTTCGGAACGAGGACTTACGACGCCGGCTTGAACGTGATGCTCAGCACGAAGGACGCCTACGAGAAATTCAGCATATTTGCAAAGCGCTGGCACAAGATCCGAGGCGAAGGGCCGGGTCTTGCTGCGTTGGCATAAGGTAGAGGTGGCTGGCAACTGCTGATCTGTGATATTTATCTGTGATATATTTATGAGGGCAATACTTAAATAATGGCTGTGATAACTGTGATATTTTGTGTGTGACCTATGTGGTTGTGAGTGTTTCAAAATGGTTCGCAGGATGAGCACGAGCACGAGAACGCGCTGAAATCCTCCAAGAGGGATGCCAACGCTTGGCAAACCTTTCCCAGCCTCCATAATAGAAAGAGCCCCGTAAAAGCGGTGACCGCCACGAGGTCCAGCCCGGGCATGATTTAAAATCATGGCTAAAAACCGCGGAGGCTGGGTAACCTGCTATGCAGTTGAAGAAGAGGCCGTTGAAGACAATTGGAGGTACCAGGACGCACGAGATATGAGGACAGGTTGTGAAGGGCCAAAAATGGCCTAGATACAACCTCGAAGAAACGGCGCATAGCAGGTTAGGGCTGGTTAGGGCTGGTTAGGGCTGGTTAGGGCTGGTTAGGGCTGGTTAGGGCTGGTTAGGGCTGGTTAGGGCTGGTTAGGGCTGGTTAGGGCTGGTTAGGGCTGGTTAGGGCTGGTTAGGGCTGGTTAGGGCTGGTTAGGGCTGGTTAGGGCTGGTTAGGGCTGGTTAGGGCTGGTTAGGGCTGGTTAGGGCTGGTTAGGGCTGGTTAGGGCTGGTTAGGGCTGGTTAGGGCTGGTTAGGGCTGGTTAGGGCTGGTTAGGGCTGGTTAGGGCTGGTTAGGGCTGGTTAGGGCTGGTTAGGGCTGGTTAGGGCTGGTTAGGGCTGGTTAGGGCTGGTTAGGGCTGGTTAGGGCTGGTTAGGC
>AP028909.1:3175478-3182978 GCA_036186465.1 Nesidiocoris tenuis
ATCGTGAGGTCCCGGGCGGGAACACTCGTTCGACGAAAGGCGATGCCGACTCGACTCGCAAAAGTCCGACGACGACCGCTGCCAGTGTGTCACGAGGGCGAAATCCGTCGCAGTGTCCGTTCCCACACCTGTTATCCGCAATTGAAACGACCGTCCGACGTAGCGACCAGTGATGGAGCGCAAGGAACGTCGTCGTGGGACCGTTAGCGAACGACATGGGCACGTACGGAGCGATGGGACGCCTCGTATTGCCGGCAAGCGGCCGGGGACGCGAGCCTATAGGTCGCCGGCAAGTATCTCGGGAGCCGCGAGCGGGAGCCCGCTGCGACACCCGTCTCCGATCTCAGAGAGATCAACGTTCGGAAAACGACAACGAGTCGCGTATCCTTCTTGTGAAACGACCCTCAGACAGGCGTGGCCCTTGGATGGAATCCCAGGGCCGCAATGTGCGTTCAAATTGTCGATGTTCATGTGTCCTGCAGTTCACACGACGACGCGCAGTTTGCTGCGTCTTTCATCGACCCACGAGCCAAGTGATCCGCCGCTCAGGGTAATCATGTTTTGTTTTTTCCAATCTCTCCCTCTCCTGGCGGAGAGGGAGCGTGAGGAAATCGCTCGCGACCCTCGCGGGCCGAGAGCGTCGTCTTGGCGATTTGTAAAGCCCGGCCAAGGGCTGAGGATCTATGGGGTTGGTTTTTTCGGAAGGGAGACTGCCGGGGTCCCACCTTGGAGGCGGGGCGGCGCGCTCGACCTTCACAGAACCGTCACGCAGTCCGGTTCGAGTTTACTCTTTGTTGTGATCCGCAAAAATTTTGTGTCATAGAGATCGGTACGAATCTTTGAATCTTTGATGATCCTCCCGCAGGTTCACCTACGGGAACCTTGTTACGACTTTTACTTCCTCTAAATGATCAAGTTTGGTCATCTTCCCAACGTTCATCACGACAATTCATCACGGCCGCGATTACCGCCAGTCCGAAGACCTCACTAAATCATTCAATCGGTAGTAGCGACGGGCGGTGTGTACAAAGGGCAGGGACGTAATCAACGCGAGCTTATGACTCGCGCTTACTGGGAGTTCCTCGTTCATGGGGAAGAATTGCAAGCCCCAATTCCTAGCACGCAGGAGGTTCAGCGGATTACCCGGACCTTTCGGCCTGGGAGTCACACGCTGATTCCTTCAGTGTAGCGCGCGTGCGGCCCAGGACATCTAAGGGCATCACAGACCTGTTATCGCTCAATCTCGTGCGGCTATAAGCCGCCTGTCCCCTTAAGAAGAATGAGTGTCGCCGGTGGCGAGGACACCGGTAGCGCCTAGTTAATAGGCTAGAGTCTCGTTCGTTATCGGAATTAACCAGACAAATCGATCCACCAACTAAGAACGGCCATGCACCACTACCCACTGAATCAAGAAAGAGCTATCAATCTGTCAATCCTTCCAATGTCCTGGCCTGGTGAGGTTTCCCGTGTTGAGTCAAATTAAGCCGCAGGCTCCAGTCCTGGTGGTGCCTTTCCGTCAATTCCTTTAAGTTTCAGCTTTGCAACCATACTTCCCCCGGAACCCAAAAGCTTTGGTTTCCCGGGAAGAAGCTCCCCGCCGAGTCATCGGAGGAACATCGGCGGATCGCTGGCTGGCATCGTTTATGGTTAGAACTAGGGCGGTATCTGATCGCCTTCGAACCTCTAACTTTCGTTCTTGATCAATCAAGACATACTTGGCAAATGCTTTCGCTCTTGTGCGTCTTGCGACGATCCAAGAATTTCACCTCTAACGTCGCAATACGAATGCCCCCGCCTGTCTGTATTGATCATTACCTCGTGTTCCTAAGAACCAACAGAATAGAACCGAGGTCCTGTTTCATTATTCCATGCACCACTATTCAGGCAGAGATTTCAGCCTGCTTTGAGCACTCTAATTTGTTCAAAGTAAACGTGTCGGCCTACCTCGACACTCGGTGAAGAGCACCTAGGTAGGATGAAGTAGGCGAACGGGTTGGACCCCCGGCCGCCGGGTAGCGGGACGGACCCGAAACTCGGCACCTGACGAGGCTCCCGCTCGCCACCGACAGGACATGCCACGGCATGCCAGTTACACCGACAGGCGGCGAACCGACAGCGTAGCACGCAGAACCAACTACGAGCTTTTTAACCGCAACAACTTTAATATACGCTTTTGGAGCTGGAGTTACCGCGGCTGCTGGCACCAGACTTGCCCTCCAATGGATCTTCGATAAAGGATTTAAAGTGTTCTCATTCCGATTACGGGGCCTCAAAAGAGTCCCGTATCGTTATTTTTTGTCACTACCTCCCCGTGCCGGGAGTGGGTAATTTGCGTGCCTGCTGCCTTCCTTGGATGTGGTAGCCGTTTCTCAGGCTCCCTCTCCGGAATCGAACCCTGATTCCCCGTTACCCGTTACAACCATGGTAGACATAGAGTCTACCATCGACAGTTGATAAGTCAGGCATTTGAAAGATGAGTCGCCGGTGCTGGGACCATGCGATCTGATGTGTTACCTAGAGTCACCAAGGCTACGCCCGGACGAACCGGGCGATTGGTCTTGATCTAATAAAAGCGTCCTTCCCAGTCAGACTGGTCGGGACTTGGTTGCATGTATTAGCTCTAGAATTACCACAGTTATCCAAAGACAGTCAAGTATACTCAAGTGAATCATGACTGGTTTACTGAGCCTTTTGCGGTTTCACTTTAAAACAGTTCGTACTGAGACTTGCATGGCTTAAGCTTTGAGACAAGCATATGACTACTGGCAGGATCAACCAGAGTGTGGCGTCGATTGTATAGCCAACTTACCGTTGGCCTCGTCTAGGGACCTAACTCGCCCCGCCTGTTTGGGTTGTCGCATGCCCCCGCCTGACCGCGCCTATTCGACGGCCAGGGCCTTTCCGCACGCGACGGGGACATGTATGCGACACCCTCACAGGGGTGGCGGTCGGAAACCTCGTCGAGGCCCGAGGTGGTTGTGCCGACGTCGCACGCGGCCCGGATGGTGCCGGGCGCACGAGCGCGAAGCGCATTCCCGATGATATAACCTGTAAGGTTTTTTTTTTTTTTTCATTCCAACTCACCAATAACGACCCGGGCTCGGCCGAGGCCACGCAAGTGGCCTCGGCACCGCCGCAAGGCCCGCCCGCTGTTCTTCCAAATGGTACCGGTCCGCAGGCGGGCGCCGCACACGCGCAGGTGCGGGGCGCCCCCTGATGAACGTCGCACGTCTGCCGCTGCCGTGTTTCCACTGGAGCGCGGACCTCCCGTGCTGAGGCCCGTGGGAGTGCGAGCCGCCTCAGCGGCTCAGTATTGCGCGGCCGGCCGTCGGGGGACCGCCGGCGCGCTCCCGTTCGGGATCAGTTCGACTGCCGAGTGGCCTTCTCTACAACTAGCCCGTCGCGGCGGACTCCGCGTCCGCCCTGAGACTTGTTGTTGCGAGCTGCCCGCCGAACGTCGCCGTTCAATGCGGGGCGTCTGTGTACAACTTGCCGCCTTTGACCAGCTCTCCAACGCTCACCGAAGTGCTCGTATAAGAGAGGTCGCGACGCTGCTGCGATAAAGAGCAATGGGAGCCGTGCACTGATCGGTGAAGTCGCGAACTAGATCGTACGCCTCCAACCACAGGCGTTTGGGGACTTGGAAAAATTCACCATCCACTTGCGGACATCGTACGCTTTTGGCCCTATCTCCTTCAATTCAATTCAATTCAATTATAATGAAAATTCAATGATGATTATTATTTGATTAATTGTGCAGGTAAATGGGATGAGATTAAACGGTGAATTTGAAGGAAATCAAACGATGTGCTCAGTTGAGAAGATTGGTAGATAGATGCGTACCAAGGTAGGTAGGTTTCTATCAAGCAAAACGGATCATGTAGCTTTCTTGCCGGGTTGGAAAAAAAGTTTTTCTAAATCCCCATCTAAAATACGAATTCACACCGGATTTCTAGGATAATGACAACTAAATTCTGTGTTTCAGAAGTACCTGTGCGAATAGTACAGGGGAAGAATGGTTTTTGTCCACTTTTTATGAAAAATGAGATGAGAGCGGTACCTGTTGCCGATTCAGTGGAGCCAGCAAGATTTCATATCGTCACAGGAGAAAAACGGTTCCTTACGATGATGTAGCAGTCAATCATACCCAAAAAGAAGCTTTACACGACGAGTCTTACCATATCTAAACGCAAGAGATCAACTCCAAACTTGTCACAAGCCGAAAAGAGGGTCACAGGAGCTTCCCATATCTTGGGATTCATCAGACGATTTTTCTTTGATGAAAATGTTGGCTTTTGTTCTTTTCGCAAGTTCTGAAAAAGAAAAAAAAATTGTTGGCATTGTTTTTCATGACAACCAGAAATAGTAGTGGCAACAGAGTCAAGATACGATTGAGTTCCTAGTAAGGGCAGGAGATATGAATACAACCCTACAAAAGATACTCTTGAACTTCCATTGTGAGTTTGACTTCGGGTTTCAGTTTCTGTTTCTTTGTGAGTCTGATTATGAGTTAGAGTGTCATTGTGAGTTTCAGTTCGATTTCGATTATGAGTTTGAGTTTCTGTTTCATTGTGAGTTTGACTTTGAGTTTCTTTTTCTGTGTGAGTTTTGGTTTCATTGTGAGTGTGACTTCGGTTTCGATTATGAGTTCGAGTTTCTGTTTCATTGTGAGTTTGACTTCGAGTTTCAGTTTCTGTTTCTTTGTGAGTCTGAGTTTCTGTTTCATTGTGAGTTTCGGTTCGATTTCGATTATGGCTGTCGGTTTCATTGTGAGTTTGTTTATAATTTTGAGTTTCTGCTTCATTGTGAGTTTGACTTTGATTTCGATTATGAGTATGAGTTCCTGTTTCACTGTGAGTTTCAGTTTCACTGTGAGTTTCAGTTCGATTTCGATTATGAGTCTGAGTTTCTGTTTCATTGTGAGTTTGAGTTTCTGAATTCATTGTGAGTTTCAGTTTCTGTTTCTTTGTGAGTTTGATTATGAGTTTGAGCGTCTGTTTCATTGTGAGTTTCAGTTCGATTTTGAGTTTGAGTTTCTGTTTCACTGTGAGTTTCAGTTCGATTATGAGTTTGAGTTTCTGTTTCATTGTGGGTTTGACTTAGAGATTGACTATAAGTTTGAGTTTGTGTCTCATTGTGAGTTAGACTTTGATTTCAATTATAAGTTTGGTGACTGTTTCATTATGCGTTTGACACTTGACAGTTTGATAATGAAAAAAATATCATGTTCATAGTACCTACTTATGTGAAGGAATTCCAGGAAATTTCGGTGGGGCCATGGCCAACTATAATAAGAAACATGGGGAAATTCGCCGGTAGATTCAATAAAACAGCGAACAACTGAAAATAACTAGTAAAGCTTTTTGTGGATACAGTACTTTTTGGTTTGAAACGAACATCGCGAAGATTGTCTCATACTAATGCTACTAATACTAATACTAATACTAATGCTAGCAAGTACTACTGGTAAGAGTGATTTTATCTTGGAAAAGGGTTCATTTTTGCGTAAAGATCGACCCCGAAACCCCCAGGAAAGTCTCATCTCGATTTCGAAAAAATGGCGTTCAGCACCTTTTGGAATTAGGCTCCACAAATATGGAAGTATTCCACTGGTTTTCGATTCGAAACAACGGTTCAAATTGTTGAAAAGTCAAATAACTATTCTTAACAGTCAAAACCACCATTTGGCGTACGATCCTTGCTCCTACTCCCACGGTCCATGCACGGCACCATACACCATTTGGGGAAAGTGCCAGAGAAGCCGCTGCGCCATGGAGCCTGAGGGCCCGGCCGGGTTCCGACTGGCTCGCGGAAGGAACTGCGGACCGGAGAAGCGGCCGAATCTGCTTGAACAGGTGACAGGCTGAGTGGCCTGACAGGGCCCAAGTGGCCCTAGCCAGCTGTAACTACTGACTGCTAGCTAGCGGAGAGATACAATCTAGCAGAGATACCTTTATTTATTTGTTAAATACAAGAAAAACAAATTGCGAGCTGCCCGAAAGTACGGGTTGCAATACGATTGTTGAAACCGGCTCGGGAGGACCCTAACCCATACTGCACTGTACATTTATGTATGGGTGTGATGTATGGGTGTGATTTATGGAGACGCTTTTGAAAGCCAGTCGGACATCGTACGCTTTTCAGTGCCGGTCGGACATCGTACGCTTTTCAGTGCCTGTCGGACATCGTACGCTTTTCAGTGCCGGTCGGACATCGTACGCTTTTGAAAGCCAGCCGGACATCGTACGCTTTTCAGTGCCGGTCGGACATCGTACGCTTTTAAAAGCCATTCGGACATCGTACGCTTTTAAAAGCCATTCGGACATCGTACGCTTTTAAAAGCCATTCGGACATCGTACGCTTTTAAAAGCCATTCGGACATCGTACGCTTTTAAAAGCCGGTCGGACATCGTACGCTTTTCAGTGCCGGTCGGACATCGTACGCTTTTCGAAGTCAGTTGGACATCGTACGCTTTTCGAAGTCGGTTGGACATCGTACACTTTTCAGTGCCGGTCGGACATCGTACGCTTCGGTGACTTGCGAAAATTCCGGCAGCCTAACCGAGCCCCGGCCAGCCCTAACCAGCCCCAGGCGGCCCTAACCAGCCCTAGAAAGCCCTAACCAGCCCTACCGAGCCCCAGCCAGCCCTAACCAGCCCCAGCCCGCCCTAACCAGCCCCAGCCCGCCCTAACCAGCCCTAGAGAGCCCTAACCGGCCCCAGCCAGCCCTAACCAGCCCCAGCCCGCCCTAACCAGCCCCAGCCCGCCCTAACCAGCCCTAGAAAGCCCTAACCAGCCCCAGCCAGCCCTAACCAGCCCTAGAAAGCCCTAACCAGCCCCAGCCAGCCCTAGAGAGCCCTAACCGGCCCCAGCCAGCCCTAACCAGCCCCAGCCCGCCCTAACCAGCCCTAGAAAGCCCTAACCAGCCCCAGCCAGCCCTAACCAGCCCTAGAAAGCCCTAACCAGCCCCAGCCAGCCCTAACCTATTGTAATCAGCAGATTAATCGTTGAAACCAGCTACGGGAGGACATCGTACGCTTTTCGAAGTTGGTGGGACATCGTACGCTTTTCGAAGTCGGTCGGACATCGTACGCTTTTCAATGTCGGACATCGTACGCTTTGGTGACTTGCGAAAATTCCACCGGTCGGCGGACATCGTACGCTTTTCAATGTCGGACATCGTACGCTTTGGTGACTTGCGAAAATTCCACCGGTCGGCGGACATCGTACGCTTTTCAATGTCGGACATCGTACGCTTTGGTGACTTGCGAAAATTCCACCGGTCGGCGGACATCGTACGCTTTTCAATGTCGGACATCGTACGCTTTTCAATGTCGGACATCGTACGCTTTGGTGACTTGCGAAAATTCCACCGGTCGGCGGACATCGTACGCTTTTCAATGTCGGACATCGTACGCTTTGGTGACTTGCGAAAATTCCACCGGTCGGCGGACATCGTACGCTTTTCAATGTCGGACATCGTACGCTTTGGTGACTTGC
>AP028909.1:3185478-3192978 GCA_036186465.1 Nesidiocoris tenuis
TGTGTTGTTCCCCCCGCGAAACCGCGGTTGGTTAAGGAGTACCTGGCCCTCGCGGCCTTAACCTCCCCCTATGAGGCAAGCCTCATAGGAACCAGCTCCCCTAGGGGAGCCTAGCCTTCCGAAGAAGTCCCCGTACGCAAAAAGCACTACGGGTAAAGTCGTGTGTTTCAGCTCACACTACCAACTTTGCAGGTTGGTACCCGAGTTATCGACCGGGGTCACGTAACTCACACGCCGGGGTTGCCCCCTCCCTCACGCACCTCACTAGCATTATTTCAGCCGAGAGGCCGAGGTGTGCAACCACAGCCACCACGAAACCAAACCGCTTCGATGGGCAGGCCGGCGATACTTTGCCTTATGGCGCTGTATCTGTGGCCTGGGGCATCCCATCGCCCGTGGTACCATTTTGAGTGATCTGATGGGATCACCCTTAAGGCCCGAATGGTCACGTGCCTCAGGCATTGCTGCCCTACCGTTTACGTTGATGTACATCGCCGAGGGACGAGGTTCCCTGAAAGGGTGGAGGGCCACAGGCGCCCGACCCCGAAGGAGCGGCCGCCTGTGCCCCCCCACCGGGCCGCCAGTCACATGACCAACGGCCCCTACAGCTATGCATCGAGAGAAGCCGGCCCTCGCGGCTAGAAGGTTAAGGGCAGACTCTCACGACACAGTTAAACTACCCTACGCTAACAGCCTCAGCTGTGTACAGACATCCTTAACTTACGCTTACCCTACAGGATAACATCACATCTTAACAGGTAAACATCACATCTTAACTTACGGCTTTACAACGGTCCTTCCTGTCCTAGCCACAACTTAGCTTAACACTGGTTCCCTAGGTGCACTTTACAGTCCTACTGCTATAAGAACGCCACTACCCCAAGTGTTCAGTGCTCGATACACCAACAACTCCTCCACCCGCAGAGCGATGATCGCACCTCGCACTTCCACCGCCGGCCAGGGGCCTCCTTCACAAGGAGGGAGAGCTCCCCCTATTCGGACCCTCAGAACAGACGAACCTCTAGGACAAGTGGATCCTACCAAGGGGACCCCCACCCTGCTCGTCAACCCCTGACCAGCACCGGCTCATGGCTTACAGTACTGTGCTACCCCGCCTGCTGTACGGCTCCACCTACCCCAGATGCGTGCCAAGCAACCAGCCTTTTCAGGGCGGCCCTGGCAAAGCTCCTCAGATCGTCCATCGTCCCTGGTCTTCCTACCATGTCTCTGAGCGTCAGTCCCCTCAGTCTAAATTGTTCCCTTAGGTCATTGTACCGCGCACAGTCCACCAACACATGTCTAGCCGTTTCCGGCTCCCCGCACGAACACCTGTCCTGATCACGAAGCCCCAGGCTGTGGAGCTTTGCCAGGAATTCCCCATGACCCACGAGGAACTGCGTCACCTCAAAGTCCGGCCTAATAAACTTCTTACTCATTCGGTCCCTAACGTCAGGCAGGAACTCGTGAGTGAGCCTACCTGTGCTGGCCGCCTCCCAGTCCCTCTGCCACGCAGTCATCAGAGCGTCCTTCACTATCGCATACCTACGGACAGAGCGGTCTTCAACTTGCTCGGCCGTCAACTCTACAATCCCAGGCACACAGACCGGCACCCGGCGCTTGATCCGGTACGCCGCCCACCGCCACCACGCCTCATACCTAATAGGCAGCACTCCTGCCAGTACCGGCATGGCAACCGTCGGCGCCGTCCGGTACGCCCGATTCACCTTCAACAAAACCGTCCTCTGGGCCGAGGCCAGCTTCTTCCAGTGTCTCTCCTTCAGCCTGTGCGCCCAAAATTGCACGCCATACAGCAGGATTCCCAGAAACAGTCCTCTATACCAGGTCACGAGTCCGTTGAACTCGTACCCCCAACCCGCACCGGCCAACCTCGTCACCTTGGCCATACAGTTAATGGCCTTCGCGCTTACAGTTTCCACATGAGTATCAAGTCCCATTCCCGCACTTAGCGTCACCCCCAGGTACTTGAACTCCCGCACAGCCCTAACGCGCACTCCTTCCACGTCTACGATGGGGGGTCGGTCCGCGCTCAGGTGCCCCCTGAGGAGCATCATGACCGTCTTCTCCCGAGACACCGTCAACCTAACTTCCCCACATAGTGCTATCAGCTGAGCCACAACGTCCGTGGCAGTCCGCTCAAGCGCGGCCCTGCTGTTCTCCGTCACCAGCACGACCAGGTCATCGGCGTAGGCAATAACGTCTCTACCCGATTCACTGAGCCGTCGCAACACTCCGTCGAACAGCAGGTTCCACAGCCTCGGACCCAACACAGATCCCTGCGGGCATCCCTTCGTCACGGCTTTCGCCCTAGTGTTCATTCCCTCCCTATACATAACTCTCCTGTCCCTGAAATAGTCCACCAGGAGTCTATAGCTCCTCCTATCACAGTCCCGGTACAGTACTTCCCTTAGCACGGCTGGCCACCACACGTTGTCGAACGCGCCACGAATGTCCACGAAAACCCCCAAAACGTACTTCGACTCAGCCATGGCAACCTTCCGTTCAAGGGCGAGCAGAGCGTCTACAGTAGATCGGTTTTTGACAAACCCATACTGCGACTCCTCTCCTCGCCCCATCACATCACCCAACATGTCAACCATGTGTTTCTCCATCAGCTTCCCCGGCAGGGACAGGAGACACAGCGGTCTATACGTACTCGCGTCGGAGGGATCCCTGTCCTCGCTCTTCTTTAGAACACAGACTCTACCCTCTTTCCACCTGTTTGGGAAAACCCCCAGTTCAACACAGGCTTCAATCACCCACTTGTACCATGGTCCCAGGACCTCCCACCCCCTCTGGAGCGCTCGTACCTCTATCCTGTCTAGGCCAGGGGCCTTTCCAGGCTTGAAGCCGCGCACCAGGGCATGTAGTCGGTCCGGGCACACTGGCACTCTCTCCTCCTCGATCCCACTCTCAGGCTCCTGAGGGACTATCTGTTCATCCTCGCAGTCGGGGAACAGAGCATTCAGCAATTCACCTGCTGCCTCCTGCCAGTCCAGCGCTTCACTACCCCTCAGGGTTGAGAGGACAAACTGAGATCTGCCCCCTCTAGCAACCCTGTACACTGGCCCCCACGGCCCTTGGTCAACTCCGTCGGAGACAAACTTCCGCCAGTCACTCCGTTTAGCTTCACGGACCGCACTGCGGTATTCCGCCCGCTTAGCGCGGTGCTCTTCAGCGACCAACACTCTCTCCACACCCCTACACCGTTGGAAACGCCTACGAGCAGAAAGAGTGGCTGCCTTCAGCCTCTCCAACTCCCGAGTCCACCATCCAGCGCTTACCCTTGGGGCCCGCCGAACGGGCATAGATGCAGACGCCGCCCGGACAATCACCCTTTCCAGGTTGACCACCGCAGCCTCTACATCCCCCCGCCCAGAAAGGCGTCCCGTGGGCTCCTCAGGAAGAGCCTCTCTCAGCCGCTCCAAAAAGATGGGCCAATTGGCCTTCGCCTCATTGAACCTACCCTGCTCAGCTGGGCCCACCTCTACTCTTCCTGGTCTCCGTCCGACAATACTAAACACGATGGCATTGTGTTGGCTGCTGAGCAAGTCCTCACGGACCGCCCAGCCCACCACCCTGCCAACCGCCCCCGGAGAGCTGAGGGTGACGTCTATGTTAGAACAGCCACCTGCAGCTCCCCCAAACGTGGGAACTTGCCCAACCCTGTTCTCGACAGACAATCCCTGCGCAAAGATCAGGCGTTCAAGCTCCTCCCCACGCTCCCAGGGGCGCCTGTGCGTACCCTGCGCCCCCTGCCGGTCAAAGACATCACTGAACCACATGGTTGACCGTGCGTTGGCATCCATGCCCACCACCACGGGCTTGCCCCTAAGCGCCTGCAAAACCCGTTCCAGTTTTCCCAAGTGTACCTCTATCCGGTCACTGAACTTACAATATACACTTACCATGTAGCAGCAGTGGCCTCCTGTCCTCACCTCCACTGCCACTACACTACTGTCACTCACGTGTCCTAGCAATGTCACGACTATATCCGTCCGTCCTATCACAATAGCAGCTAACGGGCTGCTCCCGACAGCCACTACGCGCGCGCTGCCGTACCCAGACACTTTCCCGTTCACCACGTAGGGCTCCTGCACCAGGGCAATGTCCGCGCGGCCCCTGGCCAGAAGCTCCCGCAGTTCATCGGTCACCAGCCGCGACTTGTCCACATTGTTCTGAATTACCCGCACCATGTTTATCGCGGTCTCGGATCAACACCGCGCACATATTTCCTTACTGCGTACTCATACGCCGGGCACTGTAAGCTGCTCACCGAGTGGTTTGCAGCCTTCCCTGCCCGCACGCAGTTCGCGCATTTAGGTCCTTGCTCCCGCTCCGTACACGCGGCCGAAACATGCTCCCCAGCACAGTGAGAACACACCTCCTTCTGCTCCGGGCAGCGTACCGACAGGTGCCCAAAGGCTTGACACTTGAAGCAGCGAAGCACATCCAGGTAGTCCTCCACACGGCACCTTTCAAATCCCACGTTGACCGCTCGCGCCACATTGACCAGATGGTCCCGAACCTTGTGCGAGACCCGCACCACCCATATGCAATCCGCAAATTTCCTCGCCCCCGTCTGGAACACCGGCTCAAAGCTCTCGTTCCATTCTGCGTACGTGAAGTTCTCCCGAACGCCCGGGTTCTGCTGGTACACCGCTGCCGGCAGCTCACACTTGGCCAGCGCCCTGTCCACACGGTGCACCTTGACAAGGGGTGCCCTGCTCTTACCTGAGCCTACTCTGACGTTGAAGCCTTTCTCCGTCATTTCCTTCGCTAAGACTTCCCTCTCTGCATCACTGCGAGGAACCATCACCACTGCGTCGTGTCCCTTCCTGCAGACGTCAACACCAACTCCGAGCTTCATTACGTCCACCCTCTGTCCAATAAGTCTCCTTGTCGTTGTCGGCGAGGTCACTTTGCCGTTCTCGTCCTGTCCTTGCACCAACAGAGGCACCCTACGAGGCACAGGCTTGCGCCTCAGGGCCTCTGAGTACAAGCTCTTGATTACCCTACGGTCCACTTCTGTACCAGACTCAGAGGACACCGACGCCCTCCTTCTCTGTCTCCTCCTCTGCTTCCTCGTTGAGGCCTTGGTGAACTGGGTAGTCTCCTCCTCCGAGGATTCCTCTCCAGTCGACGTCGCCTGCGCAGTCTCAGATCCGGTCGCCTCCTCCAATTCCTTCTGAAGGGACCTGCTCACTATCTTCCGCCGACTTTGAGTCCGTTGCTGCTGTTGCTGCTGCTGCTGCTGCTGCTGCTGCTGCTGCTGCTGCTGCTGCTGCTGCTGCACACGCTGAGTCTTTCTCTGGTGCTCTTCTGGAACTACTATCGACACCCTCTTCTTTGGCTGAGGGGGAGAGACCTCCTGCTCCCTTGCCCTCTTGCCTGGTGTGCCTATCCCTGAACATGAAGCCACAGCTTGCCCAGCCAGGCCTCCTTCCGCCTGCTGCTGGCCAAGTCTCTCCAGCCTATCCCCAAAAGCACCGAACTTTTCGCGGATTAGAGTTTCTATTTTGGCCACCCTCTGATGGTCCGCCTCCCTTCCGACCAGCCTTTTCTCCAGCTCCGTGAGTTTCGAGGTCACCTTCTCCAGAGCAGACATAAATACACCTTCCATTTTTACCATTCCCTCCATCAGCATATCAACCCTGTCAACACGCCCCTCACCAACAACCATTAATTCCTCCTCTAGGAGCTCCCCACATTTCGCCCCCGAATCAGAACCATTCTTGAGGTGGGCAGCCACCTCCTCTAGTCTAGTCTCTATCCCCGCAACCGCAGGAGTTAGTTGCTCCAGCCCCTGTGTTATTCTTCTAGAGTATACCAGCTCCTCCTCCATGTCTTCAACAAGTTTTAGGGCCGGCTCCATAACCTGTGCCTTAAGCCTCTCTATGAACCTAGAAGCCCCTTGGTATGGGCGTGCCCCGATATTATTGGTATCCTGTCCCCATTCCTCAAATTCAGTTATTACCCGTTTATATGCAGCCGCGAGGGCTGGCCCCTTGGCCCTTCTCGTTGGCGTCGACATATTCGCCATGTTCTGTCGTTCTAACCCTAACCCTAGCCTCTCGGCGTACTCCTCAGTGAGGGCCTCTGGCCACACACTGCTGCTGCTACCGCCCTCCTCCTCCGGGGCCTCCCAGTTAATCTTCCTCTGGAAGATCGCCTGGAGTTTCGCCTTCTCCTCCCTCTGTTGAAGTTCGGCGATCCTCCTTCTCGTTTCACCTGCTCCTGCCTGTCTGTCCTTACCTTTCTTTTTTCCCCAATCTAAAGGGAGCCCGACCGGTCCCTCGTTGCTCCCCCACTTACGAGCAACCTCCTTTCCCCCTTTATAGGGTACCCAGACCCCTTCTTCTCGCTGAATTGGGCTCTGGCTGAGCCCGTCGGTACTAGGCAGGGCCCTCAGCACCGACGACAGGCCACCCTTCTCACGCTTCCTAGGGTCAGAGTTACCACTTCCCCTAGCGCCAGAAATGCACTCCCTCCACCCACTCCCAGGTGAGTTTGCGCTTTCTAGCGAAGCGTTCTCGCAGTTTTGGTGATAAGATGCTAAGTCCCTCACCACCCTCTTCCTCTCCTCCTCTCTCTCCTCTTGCCGTCTATCACACTCCTTGTGATACTCCCTCACGGCCTCCCTGCTCTGCTGGAGGACAGTCTCACGACTTTGCCTCGCCTTCCAGGGATAGAGGGTCCCTGTACCTGTCTCAACTAAATACTTTGCCGATATCCCAACGGCCCCTACCAAGGCTGGAACCGCCCCTGGTGTGAGGGGGTCCACAAGTACTCTACTGGCACAGCCTTTAATAAATTTCCGGTCTGCCTCCCTGACGTCTTCTCTACAGACAGCCCGGTCGTATTCGTGGTCGTGCTGCCTTGCTAGTGAATCCGCGTAGCACGTTGGCTTTCCGTTCTCAAGTGGATTTCCCGGCCCCAAATAGTTACACCCCGGAAAAAGGAATTTGTTCGTGGGCATAAATTACTCTAAGTCCAGTCCAAAAGCGTACGATGTCCGAAAGGCGTACGATGTCCAATTTCCCCAAAAATACTCTAAGTCCAGCCCAAAAGCGTACGATGTCCAAAAGGCGTACGATGTCCAATTTCCCCAAAAATATTCTAAGTCCAGCCAAAGGCGTACGATGTCCAAAAGGCGTACGATGTCCAATTTCCCCGAAAATATTCTAAGTCCAGCCAAAGGCGTACGATGTCCAAAAGGCGTACGATGTCCAATTTCCCTAAAAATATTCTAAGTCCAGCCAAAGGCGTACGATGTCCAAAAGGCGTACGATGTCCAATTTCCCCAAAAATATTCTAAGTCCAGCCAAAGGCGTACGATGTCCAAAAGGCGTACGATGTCCAATTTCCCTAAAAATATTCTAAGTCCAGCCCAAAGGCGTACGATGTCCAAAAGGCGTACGATGTCCAATTTCCCTAAAAATATTCTAAGTCCAGCCCAAAAGCGTACGATGTTCGAGGGGT
>AP028909.1:3197978-3215478 GCA_036186465.1 Nesidiocoris tenuis
CCAGTCCTGGTGGTGCCTTTCCGTCAATTCCTTTAAGTTTCAGCTTTGCAACCATACTTCCCCCGGAACCCAAAAGCTTTGGTTTCCCGGGAAGAAGCTCCCGCCGAGTCATCGGAGGAACATCGGCGGATCGCTGGCTGGCATCGTTTATGGTTAGAACTAGGGCGGTATCTGATCGCCTTCGAACCTCTAACTTTCGTTCTTGATCAATCAAGACATACTTGGCAAATGCTTTCGCTCTTGTGCGTCTTGCGACGATCCAAGAATTTCACCTCTAACGTCGCAATACGAATGCCCCCGCCTGTCTGTATTGATCATTACCTCGTGTTCCTAAGAACCAACAGAATAGAACCGAGGTCCTGTTTCATTATTCCATGCACCACTATTCAGGCAGAGATTTCAGCCTGCTTTGAGCACTCTAATTTGTTCAAAGTAAACGTGTCGGCCTACCTCGACACTCGGTGAAGAGCACCTAGGTAGGATGAAGTAGGCGAACGGGTTGGACCCCCGGCCGCCGGGTAGCGGGACGGACCCGAAACTCGGCACCTGACGAGGCTCCCGCTCGCCACCGACAGGACATGCCACGGCATGCCAGTTACACCGACAGGCGGCGAACCGACAGCGTAGCACGCAGAACCAACTACGAGCTTTTTAACCGCAACAACTTTAATATACGCTTTTGGAGCTGGAGTTACCGCGGCTGCTGGCACCAGACTTGCCCTCCAATGGATCTTCGATAAAGGATTTAAAGTGTTCTCATTCCGATTACGGGGCCTCAAAAGAGTCCCGTATCGTTATTTTTTGTCACTACCTCCCCGTGCCGGGAGTGGGTAATTTGCGTGCCTGCTGCCTTCCTTGGATGTGGTAGCCGTTTCTCAGGCTCCCTCTCCGGAATCGAACCCTGATTCCCCGTTACCCGTTACAACCATGGTAGACATAGAGTCTACCATCGACAGTTGATAAGTCAGGCATTTGAAAGATGAGTCGCCGGTGCTGGGACCATGCGATCTGATGTGTTACCTAGAGTCACCAAGGCTACGCCCGGACGAACCGGGCGATTGGTCTTGATCTAATAAAAGCGTCCTTCCCAGTCAGACTGGTCGGGACTTGGTTGCATGTATTAGCTCTAGAATTACCACAGTTATCCAAAGACAGTCAAGTATACTCAAGTGAATCATGACTGGTTTACTGAGCCTTTTGCGGTTTCACTTTAAAACAGTTCGTACTGAGACTTGCATGGCTTAAGCTTTGAGACAAGCATATGACTACTGGCAGGATCAACCAGAGTGTGGCGTCGATTGTATAGCCAACTTACCGTTGGCCTCGTCTAGGGACCTAACTCGCCCCGCCTGTTTGGGTTGTCGCATGCCCCCGCCTGACCGCGCCTATTCGACGGCCAGGGCCTTTCCGCACGCGACGGGGACATGTATGCGACACCCTCACAGGGGTGGCGGTCGGAAACCTCGTCGAGGCCCGAGGTGGTTGTGCCGACGTCGCACGCGGCCCGGATGGTGCCGGGCGCACGAGCGCGAAGCGCATTCCCGATGATATAACCTGTAAGGTTTTTTTTTTTTTTTTTTTTTCATTCCAACTCACCAATAACGACCCGGGCTCGGCCGAGGCCACGCAAGTGGCCTCGGCACCGCCGCAAGGCCCGCCCGCTGTTCTTCCAAATGGTACCGGTCCGCAGGCGGGCGCCGCACACGCGCAGGTGCGGGGCGCCCCCTGATGAACGTCGCACGTCTGCCGCTGCCGTGTTTCCACTGGAGCGCGGACCTCCCGTGCTGAGGCCCGTGGGAGTGCGAGCCGCCTCAGCGGCTCAGTATTGCGCGGCCGGCCGTCGGGGGACCGCCGGCGCGCTCCCGTTCGGGATCAGTTCGACTGCCGAGTGGCCTTCTCTACAACTAGCCCGTCGCGGCGGACTCCGCGTCCGCCCTGAGACTTGTTGTTGCGAGCTGCCCGCCGAACGTCGCCGTTCAATGCGGGGCGTCTGTGTACAACTTGCCGCCTTTGACCAGCTCTCCAACGCTCACCGAAGTGCTCGTATAAGAGAGGTCGCGACGCTGCTGCGATAAAGAGCAATGGGAGCCGTGCACTGATCGGTGAAGTCGCGAACTAGATCGTACGCCTCCAACCACAGGCGTTTGGGGACTTGGAAAAATTCACCATCCACTTGCGGACATCGTACGCTTTTGGCCCTATCTCCTTCAATTCAATTCAATTCAATTATAATGAAAATTCAATGATGATTATTATTTGATTAATTGTGCAGGTAAATGGGATGAGATTAAACGGTGAATTTGAAGGAAATCAAACGATGTGCTCAGTTGAGAAGATTGGTAGATAGATGCGTACCAAGGTAGGTAGGTTTCTATCAAGCAAAACGGATCATGTAGCTTTCTTGCCGGGTTGGAAAAAAGTTTTTCTAAATCCCCATCTAAAATACGAATTCACACCGGATTTCTAGGATAATGACAACTAAATTCTGTGTTTCAGAAGTACCTGTGCGAATAGTACAGGGGAAGAATGGTTTTTGTCCACTTTTTATGAAAAATGAGATGAGAGCGGTACCTGTTGCCGATTCAGTGGAGCCAGCAAGATTTCATATCGTCACAGGAGAAAAACGGTTCCTTACGATGATGTAGCAGTCAATCATACCCAAAAAGAAGCTTTTACACGACGAGTCTTACCATATCTAAACGCAAGAGATCAACTCCAAACTTGTCACAAGCCGAAAAGAGGGTCACAGGAGCTTCCCATATCTTGGGATTCATCAGACGATTTTTCTTTGATGAAAATGTTGGCTTTTGTTCTTTTCGCAAGTTCTGAAAAAAAGAAAAAAATTGTTGGCATTGTTTTTCATGACAACCAGAAATAGTAGTGGCAACAGAGTCAAGATACGATTGAGTTCCTAGTAAGGGCAGGAGATATGAATACAACCCTACAAAAGATACTCTTGAACTTCCATTGTGAGTTTGACTTCGGGTTTCAGTTTCTGTTTCTTTGTGAGTCTGATTATGAGTTAGAGTGTCATTGTGAGTTTCAGTTCGATTTCGATTATGAGTTTGAGTTTCTGTTTCATTGTGAGTTTGACTTTGAGTTTCTTTTTCTGTGTGAGTTTTGGTTTCATTGTGAGTGTGACTTCGGTTTCGATTATGAGTTCGAGTTTCTGTTTCATTGTGAGTTTGACTTCGAGTTTCAGTTTCTGTTTCTTTGTGAGTCTGAGTTTCTGTTTCATTGTGAGTTTCGGTTCGATTTCGATTATGGCTGTCGGTTTCATTGTGAGTTTGTTTATAATTTTGAGTTTCTGCTTCATTGTGAGTTTGACTTTGATTTCGATTATGAGTATGAGTTCCTGTTTCACTGTGAGTTTCAGTTTCACTGTGAGTTTCAGTTCGATTTCGATTATGAGTCTGAGTTTCTGTTTCATTGTGAGTTTGAGTTTCTGAATTCATTGTGAGTTTCAGTTTCTGTTTCTTTGTGAGTTTGATTATGAGTTTGAGCGTCTGTTTCATTGTGAGTTTCAGTTCGATTTTGAGTTTGAGTTTCTGTTTCACTGTGAGTTTCAGTTCGATTATGAGTTTGAGTTTCTGTTTCATTGTGGGTTTGACTTAGAGATTGACTATAAGTTTGAGTTTGTGTCTCATTGTGAGTTAGACTTTGATTTCAATTATAAGTTTGGTGACTGTTTCATTATGCGTTTGACACTTGACAGTTTGATAATGAAAAAAATATCATGTTCATAGTACCTACTTATGTGAAGGAATTCCAGGAAATTTCGGTGGGGCCATGGCCAACTATAATAAGAAACATGGGGAAATTCGCCGGTAGATTCAATAAAACAGCGAACAACTGAAAATAACTAGTAAAGCTTTTTGTGGATACAGTACTTTTTGGTTTGAAACGAACATCGCGAAGATTGTCTCATACTAATGCTACTAATACTAATGCTAGCAAGTACTACTGGTAAGAGTGATTTTATCTTGGAAAAGGGTTCATTTTTGCGTAAAGATCGACCCCGAAACCCCCAGGAAAGTCTCATCTCGATTTCGAAAAAATGGCGTTCAGCACCTTTTGGAATTAGGCTCCACAAATATGGAAGTATTCCACTGGTTTTCGATTCGAAACAACGGTTCAAATTGTTGAAAAGTCAAATAACTATTCTTAACAGTCAAAACCACCATTTGGCGTACGATCCTTGCTCCTACTCCCACGGTCCATGCACGGCACCATACACCATTTGGGGAAAGTGCCAGAGAAGCCGCTGCGCCATGGAGCCTGAGGGCCCGGCCGGGTTCCGACTGGCTCGCGGAAGGAACTGCGGACCGGAGAAGCGGCCGAATCTGCTTGAACAGGTGACAGGCTGAGTGGCCTGACAGGGCCCAAGTGGCCCTAGCCAGCTGTAACTACTGACTGCTAGCTAGCGGAGAGATACAATCTAGCAGAGATACCTTTATTTATTTGTTAAATACAAGAAAAACAAATTGCGAGCTGCCCGAAAGTACGGGTTGCAATACGATTGTTGAAACCGGCTCGGGAGGACCCTAACCCATACTGCACTGTACATTTATGTATGGGTGTGATGTATGGGTGTGATTTATGGAGACGCTTTTGAAAGCCAGTCGGACATCGTACGCTTTTCAGTGCCGGCCGGACATCGTACGCTTTTCAGAGCCGGTCGGACATCGTACGCTTTTCAGTGCCGGTCGGACATCGTACGCTTTTCAAAGCCAGTCGGACATCGTACGCTTTTCAGTGCCGGTCGGACATCGTACGCTTTTGAAAGCCAGCCGGACATCGTACGCTTTTCAGTGCCGGTCGGACATCGTACGCTTTTAAAAGCCATTCGGACATCGTACGCTTTTAAAAGCCATTCTGACATCGTACGCTTTTAAAAGCCAGTCGGACATCGTACGCTTTTCAGTGCCGGTCGGACATCGTACGCTTTTCGAAGTCAGTTGGACATCGTACGCTTTTCGAAGTCGGTTGGACATTGTACACTTTTCAGTGCCGGTCGGACATCGTACGCTTCGGTGACTTGCGAAAATTCCGGCAGCCTAACCGAGCCCCGGCCAGCCCTAACCAGCCCCAGGCGGCCCTAACCAGCCCTAGAAAGCCCTAACCAGCCCTACCGAGCCCCAGCCAGCCCTAACCAGCCCCAGCCCGCCCTAACCAGCCCCAGCCCGCCCTAACCAGCCCCAGCCCGCCCTAACCAGCCCCAGCCCGCCCTAACCAGCCCTAGAAAGCCCTAACCAGCCCCAGAAAGCCCTAACCAGCCCCAGCCAGCCCTAACCAGCCCTAGAAAGCCCTAACCAGCCCTAGAAAGCCCTAACCAGCCCCAGCCAGCCCTAACCAGCCCTAGAAAGCCCTAACCAGCCCCAGCCAGCCCTAACCAGCCCTAGAAAGCCCTAACCAGCCCTAACCAGCCCCAGCCAGCCCTAACCAGCCCTAGAAAGCCCTAACCAGCCCCAGCCAGCCCTAACCTATTGTAATCAACCAGCCCTTAGAAATCGTTGACCCAGCTCGGAGGACATCGTACGCTTTTCGAAGTTGGTGGGACATCAGCAGATTTTTGAAACCAGCTACGGGAGGACATCGTACGCTTTTCAATGTCGGACATCGTACGCTTTGGTGACTTGCGAAAATTCCACCGGTCGGCGGACATCGTACGCTTTTCAATGTCGGACATCGTACGCTTTGGTGACTTGCGAAAATTCCACCGGTCGGCGGACATCGTACGCTTTTCAATGTCGGACATCGTACGCTTTGGTGACTTGCGAAAATTCCACCGGGGTAAGCCCGGACAACATTACAGCTTTTCAATGTCGGAAACATCAATATGGGACATCGTACACTTCAGTAACTTGCGAAAATTCCACCAAGTAGGACATCGTTGATTCCGACTTTTCAATGTAAACATGATTGGTGACTAATTCACCCGGTCGGCGGACCGTGCGGCTTTTTGCAATACTCGGACAGTCCACCAACGGTCGGCGGACATCGATACGCTTTTCAATGTCGGACATCATGCGTGACTTTTTTTCGATGTCGGACATCGTCACGCTGGTGACTTGCGAAAATTCCACAACGGTCGGTAGGACATCGTACGCTTTTTTCAATGTTTCGGACATCGTTGATCCGCTTTGGTGACTTGCGAAAATTCCACCGGTCGGCGGACATGCATTGCGCTTTTCAAATGTCGGACATCGATACGCTTTGGTGACTTGCGAAAATTCCACGGTCGAGCAAACCGTGGACATCGTACGCTTTTCAATGTAGGACGTTGATCGACTTTGGTAGACTTCGAAAATTGCACCAACCGGTCGGCCGGACATGATACACTTTTCAATGTCGGACATCGTACGCGCTTTGGTGACTTGCGAAAATTCCACCGGTCGGCGGACATCGTACGCTTTTCAATATCGGACATCGTTGAGACTTTCAATGTCGGATGCCGTCACTCATGACTTTGCGAAAGTCCACCAAGTTGGCGGACATCGTGACGCTTTTCAATGTTCTTCAAACATCGTCGCTTTGGTAGCTTCGCGAAAATTCCGCGGTCGGCGGACGCCGTCGAGCTTTTCAATGCTCGAGGACATACCGTACTGGCTTCTTTGGCATGACTTGCAGAAAATTCCCACCGTTAGTCGGCGGACATGGTAACACCAGTATCGGACATCATCGCTTCATGGTGACTTCGCGAGTCGACGACATCGTACGCTTTTTCAATATGGACCATCGTGCGGCGCCTTAGTGACTTCAAGAAAATTCCACAGTCGGCGGACATCGTCACGCTTTTCCAATGTTCGGACATCGTAGAATGCGGCTTTTCAATGTTGGACATCGTACGCTTCGTGACTTCACGAAAATTCACCGGTCGCCGGACGTAATCGTACGCTTTTTCAATGTCGGACATGTCGGTAACGCTTCGAGTGACTACGAAAATTCCACGGTCGAAGCGGACATCGTAGCCGCAGCTTTCAATATCGGTTATCAATCGTACGCTCGGTGGCTGTGAAAAATCTCACCGGCGTGAGTGAGACATTTCTTCAAAGTCTGTACGGCCAGAGAACTCGTGAGCTCACTCACTCGTGTCATCCCCCGCCAAGCAAAGCGCCCGGGGACCCAGAAAGTCGAGGCGCAAGCTAGGTTCTGCGCTGGCTCAATCGACGGCCGAGCCAGTGCACCACAGAACAACCGTGCTCGAGGAGACGATCCGTGTGAAGGAACCAGCTTGTCACGTGCCGGCGGTAATGCGCATTGCGGTCAAGCTTGGAACAGCGGGCCACGATCAGTTGGGCCGAATCCTCCGAGCTAGGGCTGAGTCTTCAACAGATCGACGCTTGGTACAACTGCTCTACCGAGTGCAACACCCCGCCCCAGCATGAAAGTCGTCTGCAGACGATTCAGAGTCTCGACATCATGAGAACTCCCCGAAGGAAAAAATCCCTGCTATGATGGAACACCGGACGCTGAGGGACGAGGAGTGTCCCGGCTGCAGCGCCGCAACAAGGGCATCCCATCTACAGGAGCTCTGTGCGACGACCCGACTCGCGCCGGGCCGCCTCAGTAAAGTGTCACATTGACTAGAGCCTATCGACTCAGACTCGGAGCCCCCATCATTTATCGTTGCTAATAGTCGGATTCGGCCTTAGAGGCGTTCAGGCTTAATCCCACGGATGAGCAGCATCGCACCACCGGCCTGCTCGACCGAGATGCGTGTACCAAATGTCCGAACCTGCGGTTCCTCTCGTGCACTAAGCAGGATTACTACAGCAACGACCAGTCATCAGTAGGGTAAAACTAACCTGTCTCACGACGGTCTAAACCCAGCTCTCGTTCCCTATTGGCGGGTGAACAATCCGAGCGCTTGGCGATTCTGCTTCGCAATGAGCAGGAAGAGCCGACATCGAAGGGATCAGCGTCGCTATGAACGCTTGGCCGCCACGAGGCCAGTTATCCCTGAGGTAACTTTTCTGACACCTCTTGCTGGAAACTCTCCAAGCCAAAAGGATCGATAGGCCATGCTTTCGCAGTCCCTATGCGCACTGAGCATCGGATCAAGCCAGCATTTGCCCTTTTGCTCTACGCGAGGTTTCTGTCCTCGCTGAGCTGACCTTAGGACACCTGCGTTATTATTTGACAGATGTACCGCCCCAGTCGAACTCCCATTCTGGTAGTGTCCTTGAATCGGATCACGCTAAGGGAGATTGTCGCCGGATGAGCACGCATGAAGCTACACGCATTTATCCCGAACCGGGAGCAACGCCTTGCGGCCACTGCCCAAGCCCGAGCGTGCCCAGCTTCGCCGACGGCCACCCGGCAACCCTTTTGCGTTTGGCGCAAGAAGTCCGTCAGTGCCCGGGTATGAAACCCCGACTGACGCCTTCCGCTTCATCAAGTAAGTAAGGAAACTATGAAAGTAGTGGTATTTCATTGTTGACGAGAACGAGTCCGTCTGCCACTTATGCTACACCTCTCATGTCTCCTTACAGTACCAGACTAGAGTCAAGCTCTGCAGGGATCTTCTTTCCCCGGCTGATTATTCCCAAGCCCGTTCCCTTGGCTGTGCGGTTTCGCTGAAAAGGTAGATAGGGACTGATTTGTGTTGTTCCCCCCAGCGAAACCGCGGTTGGTTAAGGAGTACCTGCAGCCACTCGCGGCCTTAAGCACTCCCCTATGAGGCCCAAGCCTCATAGGAACCAGCTCCCCTAGGGGAGCCTAGCCTTCCGAAGAAGTCCCCGTACGCAAAAAGCACTACGGGTGCAGAAGTCGTGTGTTTCAGCTCACACTACCAACTTTGCAGGTTGGTACCCCGAGTTATCGACCGGGGTCACGTAACTCACACGCCGGGGGTTGCCCCCTCCCTCACGCACCTCACTAGCATTATTTCAGCCGAGAGGCCGAGGTGACTGCAACCACAGCCACCGCAGCGAAACCAAACCGCTTCGATGGGCAGGCCGGCGATACTTTGCCTTCTGGCCAGCCTGTCTGTGGCCTGGGGCATCCCATCGCCCGTGGTACCATTTTGAGTGATCTGATGGGATCACCCTTGGGCCCGAATGGTCACAGCCTGCACTCCAGGCATTGCTGCCCTACCGTTTCGGTTGATGTACATCGCCCGGAGGGACGAGGTTCCCTGAAAGGGTGGAGGGCCACAGGCGCCCCGACCCCGAAGGAGCGGCCTGTGCCTGTGCCCCCCCACGCGGGCCCGCCAGTCACATGACCAACGGCCCCTACAGCTATGCCATCGAGAGAAGCCGGCCCTCGCGGCTACAGAAGGTTAAGGGAGCAGACTCACGACACCAGTTCTAAGCACCCCTACGCTAACAGCCTCAGCTGTGTACAGACATCCTTAACTTACGCTTACCCTACAGGATAACATCACATCTTAACAGGTAAACATCACATCTTAACTTACGGCTTTACAAACGGTCCTTCCTGTCCTAGCCACAACTTAGCTTAACACTGGTTCCCTAGGTGCACTTTACAGTCCTACTGCTATAAGAACGCCACTACCCCAAGTGTTCAGTGCTCGATACACCAACAACTCCTCCACCCGCAGAGCGATGATCGCACCTCGCACTTCCACCGCCGGCCAGGGGCCTCCTTCACAAGGAGGGAGAGCTCCCCCTATTCGGACCCTCAGAACAGACGAACCTCTAGGACAAGTGGATCCTACCAAGGGACCCCCACCCTGCTCGTCAACCCCTGACCAGCACCGGCTCATGGCTTACAGTACTGTGCTACCCCGCCTGCTGTACGGCTCCACCTACCCCAGATGCGTGCCAAGCAACCAGCCTTTTCAGGGCGGCCCTGGCAAAGCTCCTCAGATCGTCCATCGTCCCTGGTCTTCCTACCATGTCTCTGAGCGTCAGTCCCCTCAGTCTAAATTGTTCCCTTAGGTCATTGTACCGCGCACAGTCCACCAACACATGTCTAGCCGTTTCCGGCTCCCCGCACGAACACCTGTCCTGATCACGAAGCCCCAGGCTGTGGAGCTTTGCCAGGAATTCCCCATGACCCACGAGGAACTGCGTCACCTCAAAGTCCGGCCTAATAAACTTCTTACTCATTCGGTCCCTAACGTCAGGCAGGAACTCGTGAGTGAGCCTACCTGTGCTGGCCGCCTCCCAGTCCCTCTGCCACGCAGTCATCAGAGCGTCCTTCACTATCGCATACCTACGGACAGAGCGGTCTTCAACTTGCTCGGCCGTCAACTCTACAATCCCAGGCACACAGACCGGCACCCGGCGCTTGATCCGGTACGCCGCCCACCGCCACCACGCCTCATACCTAATAGGCAGCACTCCTGCCAGTACCGGCATGGCAACCGTCGGCGCCGTCCGGTACGCCCGATTCACCTTCAACAAAACCGTCCTCTGGGCCGAGGCCAGCTTCTTCCAGTGTCTCTCCTTCAGCCTGTGCGCCCAAAATTGCACGCCATACAGCAGGATTCCCAGAAACAGTCCTCTATACCAGGTCACGAGTCCGTTGAACTCGTACCCCCAACCCGCACCGGCCAACCTCGTCACCTTGGCCATACAGTTAATGGCCTTCGCGCTTACAGTTTCCACATGAGTATCAAGTCCCATTCCCGCACTTAGCGTCACCCCCAGGTACTTGAACTCCCGCACAGCCCTAACGCGCACTCCTTCCACGTCTACGATGGGGGGTCGGTCCGCGCTCAGGTGCCCCCTGAGGAGCATCATGACCGTCTTCTCCCGAGACACCGTCAACCTAACTTCCCCACATAGTGCTATCAGCTGAGCCACAACGTCCGTGGCAGTCCGCTCAAGCGCGGCCCTGCTGTTCTCCGTCACCAGCACGACCAGGTCATCGGCGTAGGCAATAACGTCTCTACCCGATTCACTGAGCCGTCGCAACACTCCGTCGAACAGCAGGTTCCACAGCCTCGGACCCAACACAGATCCCTGCGGGCATCCCTTCGTCACGGCTTTCGCCCTAGTGTTCATTCCCTCCCTATACATAACTCTCCTGTCCCTGAAATAGTCCACCAGGAGTCTATAGCTCCTCCTATCACAGTCCCGGTACAGTACTTCCCTTAGCACGGCTGGCCACCACACGTTGTCGAACGCGCCACGAATGTCCACGAAAACCCCCAAAACGTACTTCGACTCAGCCATGGCAACCTTCCGTTCAAGGGCGAGCAGAGCGTCTACAGTAGATCGGTTTTTGACAAACCCATACTGCGACTCCTCTCCTCGCCCCATCACATCACCCAACATGTCAACCATGTGTTTCTCCATCAGCTTCCCCGGCAGGGACAGGAGACACAGCGGTCTATACGTACTCGCGTCGGAGGGATCCCTGTCCTCGCTCTTCTTTAGAACACAGACTCTACCCTCTTTCCACCTGTTTGGGAAAACCCCCAGTTCAACACAGGCTTCAATCACCCACTTGTACCATGGTCCCAGGACCTCCCACCCCCTCTGGAGCGCTCGTACCTCTATCCTGTCTAGGCCAGGGGCCTTTCCAGGCTTGAAGCCGCGCACCAGGGCATGTAGTCGGTCCGGGCACACTGGCACTCTCTCCTCCTCGATCCCACTCTCAGGCTCCTGAGGGACTATCTGTTCATCCTCGCAGTCGGGGAACAGAGCATTCAGCAATTCACCTGCTGCCTCCTGCCAGTCCAGCGCTTCACTACCCCTCAGGGTTGAGAGGACAAACTGAGATCTGCCCCCTCTAGCAACCCTGTACACTGGCCCCCACGGCCCTTGGTCAACTCCGTCGGAGACAAACTTCCGCCAGTCACTCCGTTTAGCTTCACGGACCGCACTGCGGTATTCCGCCCGCTTAGCGCGGTGCTCTTCAGCGACCAACACTCTCTCCACACCCCTACACCGTTGGAAACGCCTACGAGCAGAAAGAGTGGCTGCCTTCAGCCTCTCCAACTCCCGAGTCCACCATCCAGCGCTTACCCTTGGGGCCCGCCGAACGGGCATAGATGCAGACGCCGCCCGGACAATCACCCTTTCCAGGTTGACCACCGCAGCCTCTACATCCCCCCGCCCAGAAAGGCGTCCCGTGGGCTCCTCAGGAAGAGCCTCTCTCAGCCGCTCCAAAAAGATGGGCCAATTGGCCTTCGCCTCATTGAACCTACCCTGCTCAGCTGGGCCCACCTCTACTCTTCCTGGTCTCCGTCCGACAATACTAAACACGATGGCATTGTGTTGGCTGCTGAGCAAGTCCTCACGGACCGCCCAGCCCACCACCCTGCCAACCGCCCCCGGAGAGCTGAGGGTGACGTCTATGTTAGAACAGCCACCTGCAGCTCCCCCAAACGTGGGAACTTGCCCAACCCTGTTCTCGACAGACAATCCCTGCGCAAAGATCAGGCGTTCAAGCTCCTCCCCACGCTCCCAGGGGCGCCTGTGCGTACCCTGCGCCCCCTGCCGGTCAAAGACATCACTGAACCACATGGTTGACCGTGCGTTGGCATCCATGCCCACCACCACGGGCTTGCCCCTAAGCGCCTGCAAAACCCGTTCCAGTTTTCCCAAGTGTACCTCTATCCGGTCACTGAACTTACAATATACACTTACCATGTAGCAGCAGTGGCCTCCTGTCCTCACCTCCACTGCCACTACACTACTGTCACTCACGTGTCCTAGCAATGTCACGACTATATCCGTCCGTCCTATCACAATAGCAGCTAACGGGCTGCTCCCGACAGCCACTACGCGCGCGCTGCCGTACCCAGACACTTTCCCGTTCACCACGTAGGGCTCCTGCACCAGGGCAATGTCCGCGCGGCCCCTGGCCAGAAGCTCCCGCAGTTCATCGGTCACCAGCCGCGACTTGTCCACATTGTTCTGAATTACCCGCACCATGTTTATCGCGGTCTCGGATCAACACCGCGCACATATTTCCTTACTGCGTACTCATACGCCGGGCACTGTAAGCTGCTCACCGAGTGGTTTGCAGCCTTCCCTGCCCGCACGCAGTTCGCGCATTTAGGTCCTTGCTCCCGCTCCGTACACGCGGCCGAAACATGCTCCCCAGCACAGTGAGAACACACCTCCTTCTGCTCCGGGCAGCGTACCGACAGGTGCCCAAAGGCTTGACACTTGAAGCAGCGAAGCACATCCAGGTAGTCCTCCACACGGCACCTTTCAAATCCCACGTTGACCGCTCGCGCCACATTGACCAGATGGTCCCGAACCTTGTGCGAGACCCGCACCACCCATATGCAATCCGCAAATTTCCTCGCCCCGTCTGGAACACCGGCTCAAAGCTCTCGTTCCATTCTGCGTACGTGAAGTTCTCCCGAACGCCCGGGTTCTGCTGGTACACCGCTGCCGGCAGCTCACACTTGGCCAGCGCCCTGTCCACACGGTGCACCTTGACAAGGGGTGCCCTGCTCTTACCTGAGCCTACTCTGACGTTGAAGCCTTTCTCCGTCATTTCCTTCGCTAAGACTTCCCTCTCTGCATCACTGCGAGGAACCATCACCACTGCGTCGTGTCCCTTCCTGCAGACGTCAACACCAACTCCGAGCTTCATTACGTCCACCCTCTGTCCAATAAGTCTCCTTGTCGTTGTCGGCGAGGTCACTTTGCCGTTCTCGTCCTGTCCTTGCACCAACAGAGGCACCCGACGAGGCACAGGCTTGCGCCTCAGGGCCTCTGAGTACAAGCTCTTGATTACCCTACGGTCCACTTCTGTACCAGACTCAGAGGACACCGACGCCCTCCTTCTCTGTCTCCTCCTCTGCTTCCTCGTTGAGGCCTTGGTGAACTGGGTAGTCTCCTCCTCCGAGGATTCCTCTCCAGTCGACGTCGCCTGTGCAGTCTCAGATCCGGTCGCCTCCTCCAATTCCTTCTGAAGGGACCTGCTCACTATCTTCCGCCGACTTTGAGTCCGTTGCTGCTGTTGCTGCTGCTGCTGCTGCTGCTGCTGCTGCTGCTGCTGCTGCTGCTGCTGCTGCTGCACACGCTGAGTCTTTCTCTGGTGCTCTTCTGGAACTACTATCGACACCCTCTTCTTTGGCTGAGGGGGAGAGACCTCCTGCTCCCTTGCCCTCTTGCCTGGTGTGCCTATCCCTGAACATGAAGCCACAGCTTGCCCAGCCAGGCCTCCTTCCGCCTGCTGCTGGCCAAGTCTCTCCAGCCTATCCCCAAAAGCACCGAACTTTTCGCGGATTAGAGTTTCTATTTTGGCCACCCTCTGATGGTCCGCCTCCCTTCCGACCAGCCTTTTCTCCAGCTCCGTGAGTTTCGAGGTCACCTTCTCCAGAGCAGACATAAATACACCTTCCATTTTTACCATTCCCTCCATCAGCATATCAACCCTGTCAACACGCCCCTCACCAACAACCATTAATTCCTCCTCTAGGAGCTCCCCACATTTCGCCCCCGAATCAGAACCATTCTTGAGGTGGGCAGCCACCTCCTCTAGTCTAGTCTCTATCCCCGCAACCGCAGGAGTTAGTTGCTCCAGCCCCTGTGTTATTCTTCTAGAGTATACCAGCTCCTCCTCCATGTCTTCAACAAGTTTTAGGGCCGGCTCCATAACCTGTGCCTTAAGCCTCTCTATGAACCTAGAAGCCCCTTGGTATGGGCGTGCCCCGATATTATTGGTATCCTGTCCCCATTCCTCAAATTCAGTTATTACCCGTTTATATGCAGCCGCGAGGGCTGGCCCCTTGGCCCTTCTCGTTGGCGTCGACATATTCGCCATGTTCTGTCGTTCTAACCCTAACCCTAGCCTCTCGGCGTACTCCTCAGTGAGGGCCTCTGGCCACACACTGCTGCTGCTACCGCCCTCCTCCTCCGGGGCCTCCCAGTTAATCTTCCTCTGGAAGATCGCCTGGAGTTTCGCCTTCTCCTCCCTCTGTTGAAGTTCGGCGATCCTCCTTCTCGTTTCACCTGCTCCTGCCTGTCTGTCCTTACCTTTCTTTTTTCCCCAATCTAAAGGGAGCCCGACCGGTCCCTCGTTGCTCCCCCACTTACGAGCAACCTCCTTTCCCCCTTTATAGGGTACCCAGACCCCTTCTTCTCGCTGAATTGGGCTCTGGCTGAGCCCGTCGGTACTAGGCAGGGCCCTCAGCACCGACGACAGGCCACCCTTCTCACGCTTCCTAGGGTCAGAGTTACCACTTCCCCTAGCGCCAGAAATGCACTCCCTCCACCCACTCCCAGGTGAGTTTGCGCTTTCTAGCGAAGCGTTCTCGCAGTTTTGGTGATAAGATGCTAAGTCCCTCACCACCCTCTTCCTCTCCTCCTCTCTCTCCTCTTGCCGTCTATCACACTCCTTGTGATACTCCCTCACGGCCTCCCTGCTCTGCTGGAGGACAGTCTCACGACTTTGCCTCGCCTTCCAGGGATAGAGGGTCCCTGTACCTGTCTCAACTAAATACTTTGCCGATATCCCAACGGCCCCTACCAAGGCTGGAACCGCCCCTGGTGTGAGGGGGTCCACAAGTACTCTACTGGCACAGCCTTTAATAAATTTCCGGTCTGCCTCCCTGACGTCTTCTCTACAGACAGCCCGGTCGTATTCGTGGTCGTGCTGCCTTGCTAGTGAATCCGCGTAGCACGTTGGCTTTCCGTTCTCAAGTGGATTTCCCGGCCCCAAATAGTTACACCCCGGAAAAAGGAATTTGTTCGTGGGCATAAATTACTCTAAGTCCAGTCCAAAAGCGTACGATGTCCGAAAGGCGTACGATGTCCAATTTCCCCAAAAATACTCTAAGTCCAGCCCAAAAGCGTACGATGTCCAAAAGGCGTACGATGTCCAATTTCCCCAAAAATATTCTAAGTCCAGCCAAAGGCGTACGATGTCCAAAAGGCGTACGATGTCCAAAAGGCGTACGATGTCCAATTTCCCCAAAAATATTCTAAGTCCAGCCAAAGGCGTACGATGTCCAAAAGGCGTACGATGTCCAATTTCCCCAAAAATATTCTAAGTCCAGCCAAAGGCGTACGATGTCCAAAAGGCGTACGATGTCCAATTTCCACAAAAATATTCTAAGTCCAGCCCAAAGGCGTACGATGTCCAAAAGGCGTACGATGTCCAATTTCCCCAAAAATATTCTAAGTCCAGCCCAAAAGCGTACGATGTCCGAAAGGCGTACGATGTCCAATTTCCCTAAAACTATTCTAAGTCCAGCCCAAAAGCGTACGATGTTCGAGGGGTATGGATTACCTCTGCACCCTACCGCTTCCAACCCTTTTTCCCGCCAAACTGCAGGTGGGGGGGGACCCGCCCCCACTAAATTTTTCCCTCTCCTTTGGCTCTCTAGCCACCCCCAAAAGGATTTCCCCCTAGCTAGTCTCCTTATGCAATTTTTGTACTCCCACCTATGGCTATATCTAAGCCCTCACAATGGAATTTTCCCAGCTATTTTCTATCTCCCTCTGTTCCCACGCCCTCTCTCTCACTCTCAGAGCTGGGAAAAGATCAGGTGATTTTCCACTGGCTGAGGTTATTGGCCTGAAGCCTATTCCCTAAGCCAGAGGCCCCTACTCCTAAACTTACAAGCTTAATTACTTAAAAACTGTTCCTTAAAAATTAACCAAAATCTAATCACTTATACACACTAATTTACCCTACAAATTGATGCCACTTACAGCCCTGTAGCTCAACCAGGAAGCCCAGGACTTAAGGGTACTTAATATAAGTCCACTATATTAAGTTTATCACAAATTGTCACTATCAATCCAAAGTACTTACAGTAGAGATGGTCCTTGCCAAAAATCACAGTTTTCCACTCACTTTTACCCACACTAGGCCTTGCTAAAGCAGGAGCTCCAACACAGAGGTGTTAACAGGCTGACTGCTCTCACAAGACTAGTAGATAGGGACAGAGGGAATCTCGTTAATCCATTCATGCGCGTCACTAATTAGATGACGAGGCATTTGGCTACCTTAAGAGAGTCATAGTTACTCCCGCCGTTTACCCGCGCTTGCTTGAATTTCTTCACGTTGACATTCAGAGCACTGGGCAGAAATCACATTGCGTCAACACCCGTTGGGGCCATCGCAATGCTTTGTTTTAATTAGACAGTCGGATTCCCCTGGTCCGTGCCAGTTCTGAGTTGATCGTTGAATGACGGCCGAAGAGACAGGCAGCCCGCCCACCAACGCAAGGTTGGCGACTTGTCGACTGCCAGCTCGCAGCAAGAAGGGTCCTCAGGTGGCCAAGGCACGGGACCGAGCTCGGTTCCGAGCTTGCGCCCATCTCCTCGCCCAGGCCCGGCACGTTGACGCGGCACTGATTCCTCAACTAGCCCGGCAACGTCACGATCCTCAGAGCCAATCCTTATCCCGAAGTTACGGATCGGATTTGCCGACTTCCCTTACCTACATTAATCCATCGACTAGAGGCTTTTCACCTTGGAGACCTGCTGCGGATATGGGTACGAGCCGGCGTGGGGTTCCCCGTAGCCCTCTCCCGGATTTTCAAGGTCCGTGGGGAAGATTTGGACACCGCCGTAACTGCGGTGCTCTTCGCGTTCCAAACCCTATCTCCCTG
>AP028909.1:3217978-3225478 GCA_036186465.1 Nesidiocoris tenuis
CCGTCTCCGATCTCAGAGAGATCAACGTTCGGAAAACGACAACGAGTCGCGTATCCTTCTTGTGAAACGACCCTCAGACAGGCGTGGCCCTTGGATGGAATCCCAGGGCCGCAATGTGCGTTCAAATTGTCGATGTTCATGTGTCCTGCAGTTCACACGACGACGCGCAGTTTGCTGCGTCTTTCATCGACCCACGAGCCAAGTGATCCGCCGCTCAGGGTAATCATGTTTTGTTTTTTCCAATCTCTCCCTCTCCTGGCGGAGAGGGAGCGTGAGGAAATCGCTCGCGACCCTCGCGGGCCGAGAGCGTCGTCTTGGCGATTTGTAAAGCCCGGCCAAGGGCTGAGGATCTATGGGGTTGGTTTTTTCGGAAGGGAGACTGCCGGGGTCCCACCTTGGAGGCGGGGCGGCGCGCTCGACCTTCACAGAACCGTCACGCAGTCCGGTTCGAGTTTACTCTTTGTTGTGATCCGCAAAAATTTTGTGTCATAGAGATCGGTACGAATCTTTGAATCTTTGATGATCCTCCCGCAGGTTCACCTACGGGAACCTTGTTACGACTTTTACTTCCTCTAAATGATCAAGTTTGGTCATCTTCCCAACGTTCATCACGACAATTCATCACGGCCGCGATTACCGCCAGTCCGAAGACCTCACTAAATCATTCAATCGGTAGTAGCGACGGGCGGTGTGTACAAAGGGCAGGGACGTAATCAACGCGAGCTTATGACTCGCGCTTACTGGGAGTTCCTCGTTCATGGGGAAGAATTGCAAGCCCCAATTCCTAGCACGCAGGAGGTTCAGCGGATTACCCGGACCTTTCGGCCTGGGAGTCACACGCTGATTCCTTCAGTGTAGCGCGCGTGCGGCCCAGGACATCTAAGGGCATCACAGACCTGTTATCGCTCAATCTCGTGCGGCTATAAGCCGCCTGTCCCCTTAAGAAGAATGAGTGTCGCCGGTGGCGAGGACACCGGTAGCGCCTAGTTAATAGGCTAGAGTCTCGTTCGTTATCGGAATTAACCAGACAAATCGATCCACCAACTAAGAACGGCCATGCACCACTACCCACTGAATCAAGAAAGAGCTATCAATCTGTCAATCCTTCCAATGTCCTGGCCTGGTGAGGTTTCCCGTGTTGAGTCAAATTAAGCCGCAGGCTCCAGTCCTGGTGGTGCCTTTCCGTCAATTCCTTTAAGTTTCAGCTTTGCAACCATACTTCCCCCGGAACCCAAAAGCTTTGGTTTCCCGGGAAGAAGCTCCCCGCCGAGTCATCGGAGGAACATCGGCGGATCGCTGGCTGGCATCGTTTATGGTTAGAACTAGGGCGGTATCTGATCGCCTTCGAACCTCTAACTTTCGTTCTTGATCAATCAAGACATACTTGGCAAATGCTTTCGCTCTTGTGCGTCTTGCGACGATCCAAGAATTTCACCTCTAACGTCGCAATACGAATGCCCCCGCCTGTCTGTATTGATCATTACCTCGTGTTCCTAAGAACCAACAGAATAGAACCGAGGTCCTGTTTCATTATTCCATGCACCACTATTCAGGCAGAGATTTCAGCCTGCTTTGAGCACTCTAATTTGTTCAAAGTAAACGTGTCGGCCTACCTCGACACTCGGTGAAGAGCACCTAGGTAGGATGAAGTAGGCGAACGGGTTGGACCCCCGGCCGCCGGGTAGCGGGACGGACCCGAAACTCGGCACCTGACGAGGCTCCCGCTCGCCACCGACAGGACATGCCACGGCATGCCAGTTACACCGACAGGCGGCGAACCGACAGCGTAGCACGCAGAACCAACTACGAGCTTTTTAACCGCAACAACTTTAATATACGCTTTTGGAGCTGGAGTTACCGCGGCTGCTGGCACCAGACTTGCCCTCCAATGGATCTTCGATAAAGGATTTAAAGTGTTCTCATTCCGATTACGGGGCCTCAAAAGAGTCCCGTATCGTTATTTTTTGTCACTACCTCCCCGTGCCGGGAGTGGGTAATTTGCGTGCCTGCTGCCTTCCTTGGATGTGGTAGCCGTTTCTCAGGCTCCCTCTCCGGAATCGAACCCTGATTCCCCGTTACCCGTTACAACCATGGTAGACATAGAGTCTACCATCGACAGTTGATAAGTCAGGCATTTGAAAGATGAGTCGCCGGTGCTGGGACCATGCGATCTGATGTGTTACCTAGAGTCACCAAGGCTACGCCCGGACGAACCGGGCGATTGGTCTTGATCTAATAAAAGCGTCCTTCCCAGTCAGACTGGTCGGGACTTGGTTGCATGTATTAGCTCTAGAATTACCACAGTTATCCAAAGACAGTCAAGTATACTCAAGTGAATCATGACTGGTTTACTGAGCCTTTTGCGGTTTCACTTTAAAACAGTTCGTACTGAGACTTGCATGGCTTAAGCTTTGAGACAAGCATATGACTACTGGCAGGATCAACCAGAGTGTGGCGTCGATTGTATAGCCAACTTACCGTTGGCCTCGTCTAGGGACCTAACTCGCCCCGCCTGTTTGGGTTGTCGCATGCCCCCGCCTGACCGCGCCTATTCGACGGCCAGGGCCTTTCCGCACGCGACGGGGACATGTATGCGACACCCTCACAGGGGTGGCGGTCGGAAACCTCGTCGAGGCCCGAGGTGGTTGTGCCGACGTCGCACGCGGCCCGGATGGTGCCGGGCGCACGAGCGCGAAGCGCATTCCCGATGATATAACCTGTAAGGTTTTTTTTTTTTTTTTTTTCATTCCAACTCACCAATAACGACCCGGGCTCGGCCGAGGCCACGCAAGTGGCCTCGGCACCGCCGCAAGGCCCGCCCGCTGTTCTTCCAAATGGTACCGGTCCGCAGGCGGGCGCCGCACACGCGCAGGTGCGGGGCGCCCCCTGATGAACGTCGCACGTCTGCCGCTGCCGTGTTTCCACTGGAGCGCGGACCTCCCGTGCTGAGGCCCGTGGGAGTGCGAGCCGCCTCAGCGGCTCAGTATTGCGCGGCCGGCCGTCGGGGGACCGCCGGCGCGCTCCCGTTCGGGATCAGTTCGACTGCCGAGTGGCCTTCTCTACAACTAGCCCGTCGCGGCGGACTCCGCGTCCGCCCTGAGACTTGTTGTTGCGAGCTGCCCGCCGAACGTCGCCGTTCAATGCGGGGCGTCTGTGTACAACTTGCCGCCTTTGACCAGCTCTCCAACGCTCACCGAAGTGCTCGTATAAGAGAGGTCGCGACGCTGCTGCGATAAAGAGCAATGGGAGCCGTGCACTGATCGGTGAAGTCGCGAACTAGATCGTACGCCTCCAACCACAGGCGTTTGGGGACTTGGAAAAATTCACCATCCACTTGCGGACATCGTACGCTTTTGGCCCTATCTCCTTCAATTCAATTCAATTCAATTATAATGAAAATTCAATGATGATTATTATTTGATTAATTGTGCAGGTAAATGGGATGAGATTAAACGGTGAATTTGAAGGAAATCAAACGATGTGCTCAGTTGAGAAGATTGGTAGATAGATGCGTACCAAGGTAGGTAGGTTTCTATCAAGCAAAACGGATCATGTAGCTTTCTTGCCGGGTTGGAAAAAAAAGTTTTTCTAAATCCCCATCTAAAATACGAATTCACACCGGATTTCTAGGATAATGACAACTAAATTCTGTGTTTCAGAAGTACCTGTGCGAATAGTACAGGGGAAGAATGGTTTTTGTCCACTTTTTATGAAAAATGAGATGAGAGCGGTACCTGTTGCCGATTCAGTGGAGCCAGCAAGATTTCATATCGTCACAGGAGAAAAACGGTTCCTTACGATGATGTAGCAGTCAATCATACCCAAAAAGAAGCTTTACACGACGAGTCTTACCATATCTAAACGCAAGAGATCAACTCCAAACTTGTCACAAGCCGAAAAGAGGGTCACAGGAGCTTCCCATATCTTGGGATTCATCAGACGATTTTTCTTTGATGAAAATGTTGGCTTTTGTTCTTTTCGCAAGTTCTGAAAAAGAAAAAAAAAATTGTTGGCATTGTTTTTCATGACAACCAGAAATAGTAGTGGCAACAGAGTCAAGATACGATTGAGTTCCTAGTAAGGGCAGGAGATATGAATACAACCCTACAAAAGATACTCTTGAACTTCCATTGTGAGTTTGACTTCGGGTTTCAGTTTCTGTTTCTTTGTGAGTCTGATTATGAGTTAGAGTGTCATTGTGAGTTTCAGTTCGATTTCGATTATGAGTTTGAGTTTCTGTTTCATTGTGAGTTTGACTTTGAGTTTCTTTTTCTGTGTGAGTTTTGGTTTCATTGTGAGTGTGACTTCGGTTTCGATTATGAGTTCGAGTTTCTGTTTCATTGTGAGTTTGACTTCGAGTTTCAGTTTCTGTTTCTTTGTGAGTCTGAGTTTCTGTTTCATTGTGAGTTTCGGTTCGATTTCGATTATGGCTGTCGGTTTCATTGTGAGTTTGTTTATAATTTTGAGTTTCTGCTTCATTGTGAGTTTGACTTTGATTTCGATTATGAGTATGAGTTCCTGTTTCACTGTGAGTTTCAGTTTCACTGTGAGTTTCAGTTCGATTTCGATTATGAGTCTGAGTTTCTGTTTCATTGTGAGTTTGAGTTTCTGAATTCATTGTGAGTTTCAGTTTCTGTTTCTTTGTGAGTTTGATTATGAGTTTGAGCGTCTGTTTCATTGTGAGTTTCAGTTCGATTTTGAGTTTGAGTTTCTGTTTCACTGTGAGTTTCAGTTCGATTATGAGTTTGAGTTTCTGTTTCATTGTGGGTTTGACTTAGAGATTGACTATAAGTTTGAGTTTGTGTCTCATTGTGAGTTAGACTTTGATTTCAATTATAAGTTTGGTGACTGTTTCATTATGCGTTTGACACTTGACAGTTTGATAATGAAAAAAATATCATGTTCATAGTACCTACTTATGTGAAGGAATTCCAGGAAATTTCGGTGGGGCCATGGCCAACTATAATAAGAAACATGGGGAAATTCGCCGGTAGATTCAATAAAACAGCGAACAACTGAAAATAACTAGTAAAGCTTTTTGTGGATACAGTACTTTTTGGTTTGAAACGAACATCGCGAAGATTGTCTCATACTAATGCTACTAATACTAATGCTAGCAAGTACTACTGGTAAGAGTGATTTTATCTTGGAAAAGGGTTCATTTTTGCGTAAAGATCGACCCCGAAACCCCCAGGAAAGTCTCATCTCGATTTCGAAAAAATGGCGTTCAGCACCTTTTGGAATTAGGCTCCACAAATATGGAAGTATTCCACTGGTTTTCGATTCGAAACAACGGTTCAAATTGTTGAAAAGTCAAATAACTATTCTTAACAGTCAAAACCACCATTTGGCGTACGATCCTTGCTCCTACTCCCACGGTCCATGCACGGCACCATACACCATTTGGGGAAAGTGCCAGAGAAGCCGCTGCGCCATGGAGCCTGAGGGCCCGGCCGGGTTCCGACTGGCTCGCGGAAGGAACTGCGGACCGGAGAAGCGGCCGAATCTGCTTGAACAGGTGACAGGCTGAGTGGCCTGACAGGGCCCAAGTGGCCCTAGCCAGCTGTAACTACTGACTGCTAGCTAGCGGAGAGATACAATCTAGCAGAGATACCTTTATTTATTTGTTAAATACAAGAAAAACAAATTGCGAGCTGCCCGAAAGTACGGGTTGCAATACGATTGTTGAAACCGGCTCGGGAGGACCCTAACCCATACTGCACTGTACATTTATGTATGGGTGTGATGTATGGGTGTGATTTATGGAGACGCTTTTGAAAGCCAGTCGGACATCGTACGCTTTTCAGTGCCGGCCGGACATCGTACGCTTTTCAGTGCCGGTCGGACATCGTACGCTTTTCAGTGCCGGTCGGACATCGTACGCTTTTGAAAGCCAGCCGGACATCGTACGCTTTTCAGTGCCGGTCGGACATCGTACGCTTTTAAAAGCCATTCGGACATCGTACGCTTTTAAAAGCCATTCGGACATCGTACGCTTTTAAAAGCCATTCGGACATCGTACGCTTTTAAAAGCCATTCGGACATCGTACGCTTTTAAAAGCCGGTCGGACATCGTACGCTTTTCAGTGCCGGTCGGACATCGTACGCTTTTCGAAGTCAGTTGGACATCGTACGCTTTTCGAAGTCGGTTGGACATCGTACACTTTTCAGTGCCGGTCGGACATCGTACGCTTCGGTGACTTGCGAAAATTCCGGCAGCCTAACCGAGCCCCGGCCAGCCCTAACCAGCCCCGGCCAGCCCTAACCAGCCCTAGAAAGCCCTAACCAGCCCTACCGAGCCCCAGCCAGCCCTAACCAGCCCCAGCCCGCCCTAACCAGCCCCAGCCCGCCCTAACCAGCCCTAGAGAGCCCTAACCGGCCCCAGCCAGCCCTAACCAGCCCCAGCCCGCCCTAACCAGCCCCAGCCCGCCCTAACCAGCCCTAGAAAGCCCTAACCAGCCCCAGCCAGCCCTAACCAGCCCTAGAAAGCCCTAACCAGCCCCAGCCAGCCCTAGAAAGCCCTAACCAGCCCTAGAAAGCCCTAACCAGCCCCAGCCCGCCCTAACCAGCCCCAGCCCGCCCTAACCAGCCCTAGAAAGCCCTAACCAGCCCCAGCCAGCCCTAACCTATTGTAATCAGCAGATTAATCGTTGAAACCAGCTACGGGAGGACATCGTACGCTTTTCGAAGTTGGTGGGACATCGTACGCTTTTCGAAGTCGGTCGGACATCGTACGCTTTTCAATGTCGGACATCGTACGCTTTGGTGACTTGCGAAAATTCCACCGGTCGGCGGACATCGTACGCTTTTCAATGTCGGACATCGTACGCTTTGGTGACTTGCGAAAATTCCACCGGTCGGCGGACATCGTACGCTTTTCAATGTCGGACATCGTACGCTTTGGTGACTTGCGAAAATTCCACCGGTCGGCGGACATCGTACGCTTTTCAATGTCGGACATCGTACGCTTTTCAATGTCGGACATCGTACGCTTTGGTGACTTGCGAAAATTCCACCGGTCGGCGGACATCGTACGCTTTTCAATGTCGGACATCGTACGCTTTGGTGACTTGCGAAAATTCCAC
This sequence comes from Nesidiocoris tenuis, assembly GCA_036186465.1. Lineage (NCBI taxonomy): Eukaryota > Metazoa > Arthropoda > Insecta > Hemiptera > Miridae > Nesidiocoris > Nesidiocoris tenuis. The sequence continues at coordinate 3,225,064 of AP028909.1, forward strand.
CGGTCGGCGGACATCGTACGCTTTTCAATGTCGGACATCGTACGCTTTGGTGACTTGCGAAAATTCCACCGGTCGGCGGACATCGTACGCTTTTCAATGTCGGACATCGTACGCTTTTCAATGTCGGACATCGTACGCTTTGGTGACTTGCGAAAATTCCACCGGTCGGCGGACATCGTACGCTTTTCAATGTCGGACATCGTACGCTTTGGTGACTTGCGAAAATTCCACCGGTCGGCGGACATCGTACGCTTTTCAATGTCGGACATCGTACGCTTTGGTGACTTGCGAAAATTCCACCGGTCGGCGGACATCGTACGCTTTTCAATGTCGGACATCGTACGCTTTGGTGACTTGCGAAAATTCCACCGGTCGGCGGACATCGTACGCTTTTCAATGTCGGACATCGTACGCT
>AP028909.1:3230478-3237978 GCA_036186465.1 Nesidiocoris tenuis
ACACTCGTTCGACGAAAGGCGATGCCGACTCGACTCGCAAAAGTCCGACGACGACCGCTGCCAGTGTGTCACGAGGGCGAAATCCGTCGCAGTGTCCGTTCCCACACCTGTTATCCGCAATTGAAACGACCGTCCGACGTAGCGACCAGTGATGGAGCGCAAGGAACGTCGTCGTGGGACCGTTAGCGAACGACATGGGCACGTACGGAGCGATGGGACGCCTCGTATTGCCGGCAAGCGGCCGGGGACGCGAGCCTATAGGTCGCCGGCAAGTATCTCGGGAGCCGCGAGCGGGAGCCCGCTGCGACACCCGTCTCCGATCTCAGAGAGATCAACGTTCGGAAAACGACAACGAGTCGCGTATCCTTCTTGTGAAACGACCCTCAGACAGGCGTGGCCCTTGGATGGAATCCCAGGGCCGCAATGTGCGTTCAAATTGTCGATGTTCATGTGTCCTGCAGTTCACACGACGACGCGCAGTTTGCTGCGTCTTTCATCGACCCACGAGCCAAGTGATCCGCCGCTCAGGGTAATCATGTTTTGTTTTTTCCAATCTCTCCCTCTCCTGGCGGAGAGGGAGCGTGAGGAAATCGCTCGCGACCCTCGCGGGCCGAGAGCGTCGTCTTGGCGATTTGTAAAGCCCGGCCAAGGGCTGAGGATCTATGGGGTTGGTTTTTTCGGAAGGGAGACTGCCGGGGTCCCACCTTGGAGGCGGGGCGGCGCGCTCGACCTTCACAGAACCGTCACGCAGTCCGGTTCGAGTTTACTCTTTGTTGTGATCCGCAAAAATTTTGTGTCATAGAGATCGGTACGAATCTTTGAATCTTTGATGATCCTCCCGCAGGTTCACCTACGGGAACCTTGTTACGACTTTTACTTCCTCTAAATGATCAAGTTTGGTCATCTTCCCAACGTTCATCACGACAATTCATCACGGCCGCGATTACCGCCAGTCCGAAGACCTCACTAAATCATTCAATCGGTAGTAGCGACGGGCGGTGTGTACAAAGGGCAGGGACGTAATCAACGCGAGCTTATGACTCGCGCTTACTGGGAGTTCCTCGTTCATGGGGAAGAATTGCAAGCCCCAATTCCTAGCACGCAGGAGGTTCAGCGGATTACCCGGACCTTTCGGCCTGGGAGTCACACGCTGATTCCTTCAGTGTAGCGCGCGTGCGGCCCAGGACATCTAAGGGCATCACAGACCTGTTATCGCTCAATCTCGTGCGGCTATAAGCCGCCTGTCCCCTTAAGAAGAATGAGTGTCGCCGGTGGCGAGGACACCGGTAGCGCCTAGTTAATAGGCTAGAGTCTCGTTCGTTATCGGAATTAACCAGACAAATCGATCCACCAACTAAGAACGGCCATGCACCACTACCCACTGAATCAAGAAAGAGCTATCAATCTGTCAATCCTTCCAATGTCCTGGCCTGGTGAGGTTTCCCGTGTTGAGTCAAATTAAGCCGCAGGCTCCAGTCCTGGTGGTGCCTTTCCGTCAATTCCTTTAAGTTTCAGCTTTGCAACCATACTTCCCCCGGAACCCAAAAGCTTTGGTTTCCCGGGAAGAAGCTCCCCGCCGAGTCATCGGAGGAACATCGGCGGATCGCTGGCTGGCATCGTTTATGGTTAGAACTAGGGCGGTATCTGATCGCCTTCGAACCTCTAACTTTCGTTCTTGATCAATCAAGACATACTTGGCAAATGCTTTCGCTCTTGTGCGTCTTGCGACGATCCAAGAATTTCACCTCTAACGTCGCAATACGAATGCCCCCGCCTGTCTGTATTGATCATTACCTCGTGTTCCTAAGAACCAACAGAATAGAACCGAGGTCCTGTTTCATTATTCCATGCACCACTATTCAGGCAGAGATTTCAGCCTGCTTTGAGCACTCTAATTTGTTCAAAGTAAACGTGTCGGCCTACCTCGACACTCGGTGAAGAGCACCTAGGTAGGATGAAGTAGGCGAACGGGTTGGACCCCCGGCCGCCGGGTAGCGGGACGGACCCGAAACTCGGCACCTGACGAGGCTCCCGCTCGCCACCGACAGGACATGCCACGGCATGCCAGTTACACCGACAGGCGGCGAACCGACAGCGTAGCACGCAGAACCAACTACGAGCTTTTTAACCGCAACAACTTTAATATACGCTTTTGGAGCTGGAGTTACCGCGGCTGCTGGCACCAGACTTGCCCTCCAATGGATCTTCGATAAAGGATTTAAAGTGTTCTCATTCCGATTACGGGGCCTCAAAAGAGTCCCGTATCGTTATTTTTTGTCACTACCTCCCCGTGCCGGGAGTGGGTAATTTGCGTGCCTGCTGCCTTCCTTGGATGTGGTAGCCGTTTCTCAGGCTCCCTCTCCGGAATCGAACCCTGATTCCCCGTTACCCGTTACAACCATGGTAGACATAGAGTCTACCATCGACAGTTGATAAGTCAGGCATTTGAAAGATGAGTCGCCGGTGCTGGGACCATGCGATCTGATGTGTTACCTAGAGTCACCAAGGCTACGCCCGGACGAACCGGGCGATTGGTCTTGATCTAATAAAAGCGTCCTTCCCAGTCAGACTGGTCGGGACTTGGTTGCATGTATTAGCTCTAGAATTACCACAGTTATCCAAAGACAGTCAAGTATACTCAAGTGAATCATGACTGGTTTACTGAGCCTTTTGCGGTTTCACTTTAAAACAGTTCGTACTGAGACTTGCATGGCTTAAGCTTTGAGACAAGCATATGACTACTGGCAGGATCAACCAGAGTGTGGCGTCGATTGTATAGCCAACTTACCGTTGGCCTCGTCTAGGGACCTAACTCGCCCCGCCTGTTTGGGTTGTCGCATGCCCCCGCCTGACCGCGCCTATTCGACGGCCAGGGCCTTTCCGCACGCGACGGGGACATGTATGCGACACCCTCACAGGGGTGGCGGTCGGAAACCTCGTCGAGGCCCGAGGTGGTTGTGCCGACGTCGCACGCGGCCCGGATGGTGCCGGGCGCACGAGCGCGAAGCGCATTCCCGATGATATAACCTGTAAGGTTTTTTTTTTTTTTTTTTTCATTCCAACTCACCAATAACGACCCGGGCTCGGCCGAGGCCACGCAAGTGGCCTCGGCACCGCCGCAAGGCCCGCCCGCTGTTCTTCCAAATGGTACCGGTCCGCAGGCGGGCGCCGCACACGCGCAGGTGCGGGGCGCCCCCTGATGAACGTCGCACGTCTGCCGCTGCCGTGTTTCCACTGGAGCGCGGACCTCCCGTGCTGAGGCCCGTGGGAGTGCGAGCCGCCTCAGCGGCTCAGTATTGCGCGGCCGGCCGTCGGGGGACCGCCGGCGCGCTCCCGTTCGGGATCAGTTCGACTGCCGAGTGGCCTTCTCTACAACTAGCCCGTCGCGGCGGACTCCGCGTCCGCCCTGAGACTTGTTGTTGCGAGCTGCCCGCCGAACGTCGCCGTTCAATGCGGGGCGTCTGTGTACAACTTGCCGCCTTTGACCAGCTCTCCAACGCTCACCGAAGTGCTCGTATAAGAGAGGTCGCGACGCTGCTGCGATAAAGAGCAATGGGAGCCGTGCACTGATCGGTGAAGTCGCGAACTAGATCGTACGCCTCCAACCACAGGCGTTTGGGGACTTGGAAAAATTCACCATCCACTTGCGGACATCGTACGCTTTTGGCCCTATCTCCTTCAATTCAATTCAATTCAATTATAATGAAAATTCAATGATGATTATTATTTGATTAATTGTGCAGGTAAATGGGATGAGATTAAACGGTGAATTTGAAGGAAATCAAACGATGTGCTCAGTTGAGAAGATTGGTAGATAGATGCGTACCAAGGTAGGTAGGTTTCTATCAAGCAAAACGGATCATGTAGCTTTCTTGCCGGGTTGGAATAAAAAGTTTTTCTAAATCCCCATCTAAAATACGAATTCACACCGGATTTCTAGGATAATGACAACTAAATTCTGTGTTTCAGAAGTACCTGTGCGAATAGTACAGGGGAAGAATGGTTTTTGTCCACTTTTTATGAAAAATGAGATGAGAGCGGTACCTGTTGCCGATTCAGTGGAGCCAGCAAGATTTCATATCGTCACAGGAGAAAAACGGTTCCTTACGATGATGTAGCAGTCAATCATACCCAAAAAGAAGCTTTACACGACGAGTCTTACCATATCTAAACGCAAGAGATCAACTCCAAACTTGTCACAAGCCGAAAAGAGGGTCACAGGAGCTTCCCATATCTTGGGATTCATCAGACGATTTTTCTTTGATGAAAATGTTGGCTTTTGTTCTTTTCGCAAGTTCTGAAAAAGAAAAAAAAATTGTTGGCATTGTTTTTCATGACAACCAGAAATAGTAGTGGCAACAGAGTCAAGATACGATTGAGTTCCTAGTAAGGGCAGGAGATATGAATACAACCCTACAAAAGATACTCTTGAACTTCCATTGTGAGTTTGACTTCGGGTTTCAGTTTCTGTTTCTTTGTGAGTCTGATTATGAGTTAGAGTGTCATTGTGAGTTTCAGTTCGATTTCGATTATGAGTTTGAGTTTCTGTTTCATTGTGAGTTTGACTTTGAGTTTCTTTTTCTGTGTGAGTTTTGGTTTCATTGAGAGTGTGACTTCGGTTTCGATTATGAGTTCGAGTTTCTGTTTCATTGTGAGTTTGACTTCGAGTTTCAGTTTCTGTTTCTTTGTGAGTCTGAGTTTCTGTTTCATTGTGAGTTTCGGTTCGATTTCGATTATGGCTGTCGGTTTCATTGTGAGTTTGTTTATAATTTTGAGTTTCTGCTTCATTGTGAGTTTGACTTTGATTTCGATTATGAGTATGAGTTCCTGTTTCACTGTGAGTTTCAGTTTCACTGTGAGTTTCAGTTCGATTTCGATTATGAGTCTGAGTTTCTGTTTCATTGTGAGTTTGAGTTTCTGAATTCATTGTGAGTTTCAGTTTCTGTTTCTTTGTGAGTTTGATTATGAGTTTGAGCGTCTGTTTCATTGTGAGTTTCAGTTCGATTTTGAGTTTGAGTTTCTGTTTCACTGTGAGTTTCAGTTCGATTATGAGTTTGAGTTTCTGTTTCATTGTGGGTTTGACTTAGAGATTGACTATAAGTTTGAGTTTGTGTCTCATTGTGAGTTAGACTTTGATTTCAATTATAAGTTTGGTGACTGTTTCATTATGCGTTTGACACTTGACAGTTTGATAATGAAAAAAATATCATGTTCATAGTACCTACTTATGTGAAGGAATTCCAGGAAATTTCGGTGGGGCCATGGCCAACTATAATAAGAAACATGGGGAAATTCGCCGGTAGATTCAATAAAACAGCGAACAACTGAAAATAACTAGTAAAGCTTTTTGTGGATACAGTACTTTTTGGTTTGAAACGAACATCGCGAAGATTGTCTCATACTAATGCTACTAATACTAATACTAATACTAATGCTAGCAAGTACTACTGGTAAGAGTGATTTTATCTCGGAAAAGGGTTCATTTTTGCGTAAAGATCGACCCCGAAACCCCCAGGAAAGTCTCATCTCGATTTCGAAAAAATGGCGTTCAGCACCTTTTGGAATTAGGCTCCACAAATATGGAAGTATTCCACTGGTTTTCGATTCGAAACAACGGTTCAAATTGTTGAAAAGTCAAATAACTATTCTTAACAGTCAAAACCACCATTTGGCGTACGATCCTTGCTCCTACTCCCACGGTCCATGCACGGCACCATACACCATTTGGGGAAAGTGCCAGAGAAGCCGCTGCGCCATGGAGCCTGAGGGCCCGGCCGGGTTCCGACTGGCTCGCGGAAGGAACTGCGGACCGGAGAAGCGGCCGAATCTGCTTGAACAGGTGACAGGCTGAGTGGCCTGACAGGGCCCAAGTGGCCCTAGCCAGCTGTAACTACTGACTGCTAGCTAGCGGAGAGATACAATCTAGCAGAGATACCTTTATTTATTTGTTAAATACAAGAAAAACAAATTGCGAGCTGCCCGAAAGTACGGGTTGCAATACGATTGTTGAAACCGGCTCGGGAGGACCCTAACCCATACTGCACTGTACATTTATGTATGGGTGTGATGTATGGGTGTGATTTATGGAGACGCTTTTGGAAGCCAGTCGGACATCGTACGCTTTTCAAAGCCAGTCGGACATCGTACGCTTTTGAAAGCCAGTCGGACATCGTACGCTTTTCAGTGCCGGCCGGACATCGTACGCTTTTGAAAGCCAGTCGGACATCGTACGCTTTTCAGTGCCGGCCGGACATCGTACGCTTTTCAGTGCCGGTCGGACATCGTACGCTTTTGAAAGCCAGTCGGACATCGTACGCTTTTCAGTGCCGGTCGGACATCGTACGCTTTTGAAAGCCAGTCGGACATCGTACGCTTTTCAGTGCCGGCCGGACATCGTACGCTTTTCAGTGCCGGTCGGACATCGTACGCTTTTAAAAGCCATTCGGACATCGTACGCTTTTCAAAGCCAGTCGGACATCGTACGCTTTTGAAAGCCAGTCGGACATCGTACGCTTTTCAGTGCCGGCCGGACATCGTACGCTTTTCAGTGCCGGTCGGACATCGTACGCTTTTGAAAGCCAGTCGGACATCGTACGCTTTTCAGTGCCGGTCGGACATCGTACGCTTTTGAAAGCCAGTCGGACATCGTACGCTTTTCAGTGCCGGCCGGACATCGTACGCTTTTCAGTGCCGGTCGGACATCGTACGCTTTTAAAAGCCATTCGGACATCGTACGCTTTTCAAAGCCAGTCGGACATCGTACGCTTTTGAAAGCCAGTCGGACATCGTACGCTTTTCAGTGCCGGCCGGACATCGTACGCTTTTCAGTGCCGGTCGGACATCGTACGCTTTTGAAAGCCAGTCGGACATCGTACGCTTTTCAGTGCCGGTCGGACATCGTACGCTTTTAAAAGCCATTCGGACATCGTACGCTTTTAAAAGTCAGTCGGACATCGTACGCTTTTCAGTGCCGGTCGGACATCGTACGCTTTTCAGTGCCGGTCGGACATCGTACGCTTTTCGAAGTCAGTTGGACATCGTACGCTTTTCGAAGTCGGTTGGACATCGTACACTTTTCAGTGCCGGTCGGACATCGTACGCTTCGGTGACTTGCGAAAATTCCGGCAGCCTAACCGAGCCCCGGCCAGCCCTAACCAGCCCCAGGCGGCCCTAACCAGCCCTAGAAAGCCCTAACCAGCCCTACCGAGCCCCAGCCAGCCCTAACCAGCCCCAGCCCGCCCTAACCAGCCCTAGAGAGCCCTAACCGGCCCCAGCCAGCCCTAACCAGCCCCAGCCCGCCCTAACCAGCCCCAGCCCGCCCTAACCAGCCCCAGCCCGCCCTAACCAGCCCTAGAAAGCCCTAACCAGCCCCAGCCAGCCCTAACCAGCCCTAGAAAGCCCTAACCAGCCCCAGCCAGCCCTAACCAGCCCTAGAAAGCCCTAACCAGCCCTAGAAAGCCCTAACCAGCCCCAGCCAGCCCTAACCAGCCCCAGCCCGCC
>AP028909.1:3242978-3247978 GCA_036186465.1 Nesidiocoris tenuis
TTACTAATATGCTTAAATTCGGCGGGGAGTCCCACCTGATCTGAGGTCGAAACGGTTTGTTCGTCGTTCGCACGATCGTGAGGTCCCGGGCGGGAACACTCGTTCGACGAAAGGCGATGCCGACTCGACTCGCAAAAGTCCGACGACGACCGCTGCCAGTGTGTCACGAGGGCGAAATCCGTCGCAGTGTCCGTTCCCACACCTGTTATCCGCAATTGAAACGACCGTCCGACGTAGCGACCAGTGATGGAGCGCAAGGAACGTCGTCGTGGGACCGTTAGCGAACGACATGGGCACGTACGGAGCGATGGGACGCCTCGTATTGCCGGCAAGCGGCCGGGGACGCGAGCCTATAGGTCGCCGGCAAGTATCTCGGGAGCCGCGAGCGGGAGCCCGCTGCGACACCCGTCTCCGATCTCAGAGAGATCAACGTTCGGAAAACGACAACGAGTCGCGTATCCTTCTTGTGAAACGACCCTCAGACAGGCGTGGCCCTTGGATGGAATCCCAGGGCCGCAATGTGCGTTCAAATTGTCGATGTTCATGTGTCCTGCAGTTCACACGACGACGCGCAGTTTGCTGCGTCTTTCATCGACCCACGAGCCAAGTGATCCGCCGCTCAGGGTAATCATGTTTTGTTTTTTCCAATCTCTCCCTCTCCTAGCGGAGAGGGAGCGTGAGGAAATCGCTCGCGACCCTCGCGGGCCGAGAGCGTCGTCTTGGCGATTTGTAAAGCCCGGCCAAGGGCTGAGGATCTATGGGGTTGGTTTTTTCGGAAGGGAGACTGCCGGGGTCCCACCTTGGAGGCGGGGCGGCGCGCTCGACCTTCACAGAACCGTCACGCAGTCCGGTTCGAGTTTACTCTTTGTTGTGATCCGCAAAAATTTTGTGTCATAGAGATCGGTACGAATCTTTGAATCTTTGATGATCCTCCCGCAGGTTCACCTACGGGAACCTTGTTACGACTTTTACTTCCTCTAAATGATCAAGTTTGGTCATCTTCCCAACGTTCATCACGACAATTCATCACGGCCGCGATTACCGCCAGTCCGAAGACCTCACTAAATCATTCAATCGGTAGTAGCGACGGGCGGTGTGTACAAAGGGCAGGGACGTAATCAACGCGAGCTTATGACTCGCGCTTACTGGGAGTTCCTCGTTCATGGGGAAGAATTGCAAGCCCCAATTCCTAGCACGCAGGAGGTTCAGCGGATTACCCGGACCTTTCGGCCTGGGAGTCACACGCTGATTCCTTCAGTGTAGCGCGCGTGCGGCCCAGGACATCTAAGGGCATCACAGACCTGTTATCGCTCAATCTCGTGCGGCTATAAGCCGCCTGTCCCCTTAAGAAGAATGAGTGTCGCCGGTGGCGAGGACACCGGTAGCGCCTAGTTAATAGGCTAGAGTCTCGTTCGTTATCGGAATTAACCAGACAAATCGATCCACCAACTAAGAACGGCCATGCACCACTACCCACTGAATCAAGAAAGAGCTATCAATCTGTCAATCCTTCCAATGTCCTGGCCTGGTGAGGTTTCCCGTGTTGAGTCAAATTAAGCCGCAGGCTCCAGTCCTGGTGGTGCCTTTCCGTCAATTCCTTTAAGTTTCAGCTTTGCAACCATACTTCCCCCGGAACCCAAAAGCTTTGGTTTCCCGGGAAGAAGCTCCCCGCCGAGTCATCGGAGGAACATCGGCGGATCGCTGGCTGGCATCGTTTATGGTTAGAACTAGGGCGGTATCTGATCGCCTTCGAACCTCTAACTTTCGTTCTTGATCAATCAAGACATACTTGGCAAATGCTTTCGCTCTTGTGCGTCTTGCGACGATCCAAGAATTTCACCTCTAACGTCGCAATACGAATGCCCCCGCCTGTCTGTATTGATCATTACCTCGTGTTCCTAAGAACCAACAGAATAGAACCGAGGTCCTGTTTCATTATTCCATGCACCACTATTCAGGCAGAGATTTCAGCCTGCTTTGAGCACTCTAATTTGTTCAAAGTAAACGTGTCGGCCTACCTCGACACTCGGTGAAGAGCACCTAGGTAGGATGAAGTAGGCGAACGGGTTGGACCCCCGGCCGCCGGGTAGCGGGACGGACCCGAAACTCGGCACCTGACGAGGCTCCCGCTCGCCACCGACAGGACATGCCACGGCATGCCAGTTACACCGACAGGCGGCGAACCGACAGCGTAGCACGCAGAACCAACTACGAGCTTTTTAACCGCAACAACTTTAATATACGCTTTTGGAGCTGGAGTTACCGCGGCTGCTGGCACCAGACTTGCCCTCCAATGGATCTTCGATAAAGGATTTAAAGTGTTCTCATTCCGATTACGGGGCCTCAAAAGAGTCCCGTATCGTTATTTTTTGTCACTACCTCCCCGTGCCGGGAGTGGGTAATTTGCGTGCCTGCTGCCTTCCTTGGATGTGGTAGCCGTTTCTCAGGCTCCCTCTCCGGAATCGAACCCTGATTCCCCGTTACCCGTTACAACCATGGTAGACATAGAGTCTACCATCGACAGTTGATAAGTCAGGCATTTGAAAGATGAGTCGCCGGTGCTGGGACCATGCGATCTGATGTGTTACCTAGAGTCACCAAGGCTACGCCCGGACGAACCGGGCGATTGGTCTTGATCTAATAAAAGCGTCCTTCCCAGTCAGACTGGTCGGGACTTGGTTGCATGTATTAGCTCTAGAATTACCACAGTTATCCAAAGACAGTCAAGTATACTCAAGTGAATCATGACTGGTTTACTGAGCCTTTTGCGGTTTCACTTTAAAACAGTTCGTACTGAGACTTGCATGGCTTAAGCTTTGAGACAAGCATATGACTACTGGCAGGATCAACCAGAGTGTGGCGTCGATTGTATAGCCAACTTACCGTTGGCCTCGTCTAGGGACCTAACTCGCCCCGCCTGTTTGGGTTGTCGCATGCCCCCGCCTGACCGCGCCTATTCGACGGCCAGGGCCTTTCCGCACGCGACGGGGACATGTATGCGACACCCTCACAGGGGTGGCGGTCGGAAACCTCGTCGAGGCCCGAGGTGGTTGTGCCGACGTCGCACGCGGCCCGGATGGTGCCGGGCGCACGAGCGCGAAGCGCATTCCCGATGATATAACCTGTAAGGTTTTTTTTTTTTTTTTTTTCATTCCAACTCACCAATAACGACCCGGGCTCGGCCGAGGCCACGCAAGTGGCCTCGGCACCGCCGCAAGGCCCGCCCGCTGTTCTTCCAAATGGTACCGGTCCGCAGGCGGGCGCCGCACACGCGCAGGTGCGGGGCGCCCCCTGATGAACGTCGCACGTCTGCCGCTGCCGTGTTTCCACTGGAGCGCGGACCTCCCGTGCTGAGGCCCGTGGGAGTGCGAGCCGCCTCAGCGGCTCAGTATTGCGCGGCCGGCCGTCGGGGGACCGCCGGCGCGCTCCCGTTCGGGATCAGTTCGACTGCCGAGTGGCCTTCTCTACAACTAGCCCGTCGCGGCGGACTCCGCGTCCGCCCTGAGACTTGTTGTTGCGAGCTGCCCGCCGAACGTCGCCGTTCAATGCGGGGCGTCTGTGTACAACTTGCCGCCTTTGACCAGCTCTCCAACGCTCACCGAAGTGCTCGTATAAGAGAGGTCGCGACGCTGCTGCGATAAAGAGCAATGGGAGCCGTGCACTGATCGGTGAAGTCGCGAACTAGATCGTACGCCTCCAACCACAGGCGTTTGGGGACTTGGAAAAATTCACCATCCACTTGCGGACATCGTACGCTTTTGGCCCTATCTCCTTCAATTCAATTCAATTCAATTATAATGAAAATTCAATGATGATTATTATTTGATTAATTGTGCAGGTAAATGGGATGAGATTAAACGGTGAATTTGAAGGAAATCAAACGATGTGCTCAGTTGAGAAGATTGGTAGATAGATGCGTACCAAGGTAGGTAGGTTTCTTTCAAGCAAAACGGATCATGTAGCTTTCTTGCCGGGTTGGAAAAAAAGTTTTTCTAAATCCCCATCTAAAATACGAATTCACACCGGATTTCTAGGATAATGACAACTAAATTCTGTGTTTAAGAAGTACCTGTGCGAATAGTACAGGGGAAGAATGGTTTTTGTCCACTTTTTATGAAAAATGAGATGAGAGCGGTACCTGTTGCCGATTCAGTGGAGCCAGCAAGATTTCATATCGTCACAGGAGAAAAACGGTTCCTTACGATGATGTAGCAGTCAATCATACCCAAAAAGAAGCTTTACACGACGAGTCTTACCATATCTAAACGCAAGAGATCAACTCCAAACTTGTCACAAGCCGAAAAGAGGGTCACAGGAGCTTCCCATATCTTGGGATTCATCAGACGATTTTTCTTTGATGAAAATGTTGGCTTTTGTTCTTTTCGCAAGTTCTGAAAAAGAAAAAAAAATTGTTGGCATTGTTTTTCATGACAACCAGAAATAGTAGTGGCAACAGAGTCAAGATACGATTGAGTTCCTAGTAAGGGCAGGAGATATGAATACAACCCTACAAAAGATACTCTTAAACTTCCATTGTGAGTTTGACTTCGGGTTTCAGTTTCTGTTTCTTTGTGAGTCTGATTATGAGTTAGAGTGTCATTGTGAGTTTCAGTTCGATTTCGATTATGAGTTTGAGTTTCTGTTTCATTGTGAGTTTGACTTTGAGTTTCTTTTTCTGTGTGAGTTTTGGTTTCATTGAGAGTGTGACTTCGGTTTCGATTATGAGTTCGAGTTTCTGTTTCATTGTGAGTTCGACTTCGAGTTTCAGTTTCTGTTTCTTTGCGAGTCTGAGTTTCTGTTTCATTGTGAGTTTCGGTTCGATTTCGATTATGGCTGTCGGTTTCATTGTGAGTTTGTTTATAATTTTGAGTTTCTGCTTCATTGTGAGTTTGACTTTGATTTCGATTATGAGTATGAGTTCCTGTTTCACTGTGAGTTTCAGTTTCACTGTGAGTTTCAGTTCGATTTCGATTATGAGTCTGAGTTTCTGTTTCATTGTG
>AP028909.1:3252978-3260478 GCA_036186465.1 Nesidiocoris tenuis
GGCGTCTCCGGGTCCTTTCAGGTTGCCCTGACGAGTTCTCGATGAGAGCCCGATTAGAAACGGTTCCACTGCCGGGTTCCGGAATAGGAACCGGATTCCCTTTCGCCCAGACGGTGCCAACAAATGAATGAATGAACGGCAACCAATCGCTTCGGATTTCTCCTAGGGCTTAGGATCGACTGACTCTTGTGCAACAGCTGTTCACAAGAAACCCTTCTCCACATCAGTCCTCCAGGGCCTCGCTGGAGTATTTGCTACTACCACCAAGATCTGCACCGACGACGGCTCCAGGCAGGCTCACGCCCAGACCCTTCTGCGCGCATCGCCGCGGCCCTCTTACTCGTCAAGGCTTGATAGCGCTGTCGCCCGGGGGCGACCGCCTACGTTGCCGTTGACGGCGGAGTATAGGCACGACGCTACAGCGCCATCCATTTTCAGGGCTAGTTGCTTCGGCAGGTGAGTTGTTACACACTCCTTAGCGGATTCCGACTTCCATGGCCACCGTCCTGCTGTCTTAAGCAACCAACGCCTTTCATGGTGTCGGATGAGCGTCGATTGAGGCGCCTTAACTCCGCGTTTGGTTCATCCCACAGCGCCAGTTCTGCTTACCAAAATTGGCCCACTTTGCACTCTGATCCGAGCCCCCGGCTTCACAAGAGATTGTTTCAAGAAAGCCGGGGTTCTCATCTATTTGGAGTTTGAGAATAGGTTGAGGTCGTTTCGACCCCAAGGCCTCTAATCATTCGCTCTACCGGATGAGACTCGTCTTGGCGAGCGCAAGCTATCCTGAGGGAAACTTCAGAGGGAACCAGCTACTAGATGGTTCGATTGGTCTTTCGCCCCTAAACCCAGCTCCGACGATCGATTTGCACGTCAGAATCGCTGCGGACCTCCACCAGGGTTTCCCCTGGCTTCATCCTGGCCAGGCATAGTTCACCATCTTTCGGGTATCAGCGTGTACGCTCTAGGTGCGCCTCCTCTCGTAACGAGATGGGACGCCCCAGGAGTGCGGTGCTGCCCTCGTTGAAGGGCGACACACGTCCTCCTTCGGAAAGTTTAGTTCCCTTCACTTTCATTACGCCTTTGGGTTTACAAACCCAATGACTTGCGCACGCGCAAAACTCCTTGGTCCGTGTTTCAAGACGGGTCGGACAAGATGCCGAAACTCGCTCGCCGCTGACTAGTGCCGAGTTTGAACCGGCGACAGGGCACCTCTGGCCAACAGACGCGAGCGCAGTCAGGCGGACGTGAGTCCGCATTGAGCCGCGACACGCAGCCTTGCCGAGGGCCGAGCGCGCTCTCGGTACAGGATGACCCCGTGGCCGTGGAGCGGTTCTGCACTAACTTTCGATACCGACCGGTAGGATCCATGGCCAGGCGATAGGGGGTCTGCACGGACGGCACGTCGTAAAACGGCCGCCGCGCAGGCTCCACCCCAATGCCTCAGGCGATGGCCGATCGGGTCGCGACGTCTACCAAGGGGAGAAGTGCGGTCTGCCGCAGCCCTCCGGCGCAGCCTTGGGCGGCACGACCCACCGCTCCGGGTTACCCCGGATGGGGCGTCGAACCGTCCGACAAAGGCAGACCGTCGGACCGGCGAGTAGACGTGAATCTCCCCTCGCAGATATTTCAGCTCTTTTCCGTTTACCCCTGAACGGTTTCACGTACTCTTGAACTCTCTCTTCAAAGTTCTTTTCAACTTTCCCTCACGGTACTTGTTCGCTATCGGTCTCGTGGTTGTATTTAGCCTTAGATGGAGTTTACCACCCGCTTTGGGCTGCACTCTCAAGCAACCTGACTCTGGGGAGAGGTTCACCCGACGCCGGCACCGTCCGACTACGGGCCTGGCACCCTCTAGGGACCATGGCCTCGTTCAAGATGGACTTGAGATCGGAGCCAGAGGCGTCAGGTGTGTGAACCCTCCCGAACACCACATCTCCCTGGAGGCAGAGCCCCCGGGATTCAGTGCTGGGCTTTTCCCTGTTCGCTCGCCGCTACTGGGGGAATCCTGGTTAGTTTCTTTTCCTCCGCTTACTAATATGCTTAAATTCGGCGGGGAGTCCCACCTGATCTGAGGTCGAAACGGTTTGTTCGTCGTTCGCACGATCGTGAGGTCCCGGGCGGGAACACTCGTTCGACGAAAGGCGATGCCGACTCGACTCGCAAAAGTCCGACGACGACCGCTGCCAGTGTGTCACGAGGGCGAAATCCGTCGCAGTGTCCGTTCCCACACCTGTTATCCGCAATTGAAACGACCGTCCGACGTAGCGACCAGTGATGGAGCGCAAGGAACGTCGTCGTGGGACCGTTAGCGAACGACATGGGCACGTACGGAGCGATGGGACGCCTCGTATTGCCGGCAAGCGGCCGGGGACGCGAGCCTATAGGTCGCCGGCAAGTATCTCGGGAGCCGCGAGCGGGAGCCCGCTGCGACACCCGTCTCCGATCTCAGAGAGATCAACGTTCGGAAAACGACAACGAGTCGCGTATCCTTCTTGTGAAACGACCCTCAGACAGGCGTGGCCCTTGGATGGAATCCCAGGGCCGCAATGTGCGTTCAAATTGTCGATGTTCATGTGTCCTGCAGTTCACACGACGACGCGCAGTTTGCTGCGTCTTTCATCGACCCACGAGCCAAGTGATCCGCCGCTCAGGGTAATCATGTTTTGTTTTTTCCAATCTCTCCCTCTCCTGGCGGAGAGGGAGCGTGAGGAAATCGCTCGCGACCCTCGCGGGCCGAGAGCGTCGTCTTGGCGATTTGTAAAGCCCGGCCAAGGGCTGAGGATCTATGGGGTTGGTTTTTTCGGAAGGGAGACTGCCGGGGTCCCACCTTGGAGGCGGGGCGGCGCGCTCGACCTTCACAGAACCGTCACGCAGTCCGGTTCGAGTTTACTCTTTGTTGTGATCCGCAAAAATTTTGTGTCATAGAGATCGGTACGAATCTTTGAATCTTTGATGATCCTCCCGCAGGTTCACCTACGGGAACCTTGTTACGACTTTTACTTCCTCTAAATGATCAAGTTTGGTCATCTTCCCAACGTTCATCACGACAATTCATCACGGCCGCGATTACCGCCAGTCCGAAGACCTCACTAAATCATTCAATCGGTAGTAGCGACGGGCGGTGTGTACAAAGGGCAGGGACGTAATCAACGCGAGCTTATGACTCGCGCTTACTGGGAGTTCCTCGTTCATGGGGAAGAATTGCAAGCCCCAATTCCTAGCACGCAGGAGGTTCAGCGGATTACCCGGACCTTTCGGCCTGGGAGTCACACGCTGATTCCTTCAGTGTAGCGCGCGTGCGGCCCAGGACATCTAAGGGCATCACAGACCTGTTATCGCTCAATCTCGTGCGGCTATAAGCCGCCTGTCCCCTTAAGAAGAATGAGTGTCGCCGGTGGCGAGGACACCGGTAGCGCCTAGTTAATAGGCTAGAGTCTCGTTCGTTATCGGAATTAACCAGACAAATCGATCCACCAACTAAGAACGGCCATGCACCACTACCCACTGAATCAAGAAAGAGCTATCAATCTGTCAATCCTTCCAATGTCCTGGCCTGGTGAGGTTTCCCGTGTTGAGTCAAATTAAGCCGCAGGCTCCAGTCCTGGTGGTGCCTTTCCGTCAATTCCTTTAAGTTTCAGCTTTGCAACCATACTTCCCCCGGAACCCAAAAGCTTTGGTTTCCCGGGAAGAAGCTCCCCGCCGAGTCATCGGAGGAACATCGGCGGATCGCTGGCTGGCATCGTTTATGGTTAGAACTAGGGCGGTATCTGATCGCCTTCGAACCTCTAACTTTCGTTCTTGATCAATCAAGACATACTTGGCAAATGCTTTCGCTCTTGTGCGTCTTGCGACGATCCAAGAATTTCACCTCTAACGTCGCAATACGAATGCCCCCGCCTGTCTGTATTGATCATTACCTCGTGTTCCTAAGAACCAACAGAATAGAACCGAGGTCCTGTTTCATTATTCCATGCACCACTATTCAGGCAGAGATTTCAGCCTGCTTTGAGCACTCTAATTTGTTCAAAGTAAACGTGTCGGCCTACCTCGACACTCGGTGAAGAGCACCTAGGTAGGATGAAGTAGGCGAACGGGTTGGACCCCCGGCCGCCGGGTAGCGGGACGGACCCGAAACTCGGCACCTGACGAGGCTCCCGCTCGCCACCGACAGGACATGCCACGGCATGCCAGTTACACCGACAGGCGGCGAACCGACAGCGTAGCACGCAGAACCAACTACGAGCTTTTTAACCGCAACAACTTTAATATACGCTTTTGGAGCTGGAGTTACCGCGGCTGCTGGCACCAGACTTGCCCTCCAATGGATCTTCGATAAAGGATTTAAAGTGTTCTCATTCCGATTACGGGGCCTCAAAAGAGTCCCGTATCGTTATTTTTTGTCACTACCTCCCCGTGCCGGGAGTGGGTAATTTGCGTGCCTGCTGCCTTCCTTGGATGTGGTAGCCGTTTCTCAGGCTCCCTCTCCGGAATCGAACCCTGATTCCCCGTTACCCGTTACAACCATGGTAGACATAGAGTCTACCATCGACAGTTGATAAGTCAGGCATTTGAAAGATGAGTCGCCGGTGCTGGGACCATGCGATCTGATGTGTTACCTAGAGTCACCAAGGCTACGCCCGGACGAACCGGGCGATTGGTCTTGATCTAATAAAAGCGTCCTTCCCAGTCAGACTGGTCGGGACTTGGTTGCATGTATTAGCTCTAGAATTACCACAGTTATCCAAAGACAGTCAAGTATACTCAAGTGAATCATGACTGGTTTACTGAGCCTTTTGCGGTTTCACTTTAAAACAGTTCGTACTGAGACTTGCATGGCTTAAGCTTTGAGACAAGCATATGACTACTGGCAGGATCAACCAGAGTGTGGCGTCGATTGTATAGCCAACTTACCGTTGGCCTCGTCTAGGGACCTAACTCGCCCCGCCTGTTTGGGTTGTCGCATGCCCCCGCCTGACCGCGCCTATTCGACGGCCAGGGCCTTTCCGCACGCGACGGGGACATGTATGCGACACCCTCACAGGGGTGGCGGTCGGAAACCTCGTCGAGGCCCGAGGTGGTTGTGCCGACGTCGCACGCGGCCCGGATGGTGCCGGGCGCACGAGCGCGAAGCGCATTCCCGATGATATAACCTGTAAGGTTTTTTTTTTTTTTTTTTTCATTCCAACTCACCAATAACGACCCGGGCTCGGCCGAGGCCACGCAAGTGGCCTCGGCACCGCCGCAAGGCCCGCCCGCTGTTCTTCCAAATGGTACCGGTCCGCAGGCGGGCGCCGCACACGCGCAGGTGCGGGGCGCCCCCTGATGAACGTCGCACGTCTGCCGCTGCCGTGTTTCCACTGGAGCGCGGACCTCCCGTGCTGAGGCCCGTGGGAGTGCGAGCCGCCTCAGCGGCTCAGTATTGCGCGGCCGGCCGTCGGGGGACCGCCGGCGCGCTCCCGTTCGGGATCAGTTCGACTGCCGAGTGGCCTTCTCTACAACTAGCCCGTCGCGGCGGACTCCGCGTCCGCCCTGAGACTTGTTGTTGCGAGCTGCCCGCCGAACGTCGCCGTTCAATGCGGGGCGTCTGTGTACAACTTGCCGCCTTTGACCAGCTCTCCAACGCTCACCGAAGTGCTCGTATAAGAGAGGTCGCGACGCTGCTGCGATAAAGAGCAATGGGAGCCGTGCACTGATCGGTGAAGTCGCGAACTAGATCGTACGCCTCCAACCTCAGGCGTTTGGGGACTTGGAAAAATTCACCATCCACTTGCGGACATCGTACGCTTTTGGCCCTATCTCCTTCAATTCAATTCAATTCAATTATAATGAAAATTCAATGATGATTATTATTTGATTAATTGTGCAGGTAAATGGGATGAGATTAAACGGTGAATTTGAAGGAAATCAAACGATGTGCTCAGTTGAGAAGATTGGTAGATAGATGCGTACCAAGGTAGGTAGGTTTCTATCAAGCAAAACGGATCATGTAGCTTTCTTGCCGGGTTGGAAAAAAAAGTTTTTCTAAATCCCCATCTAAAATACGAATTCACACCGGATTTCTAGGATAATGACAACTAAATTCTGTGTTTCAGAAGTACCTGTGCGAATAGTACAGGGGAAGAATGGTTTTTGTCCACTTTTTATGAAAAATGAGATGAGAGCGGTACCTGTTGCCGATTCAGTGGAGCCAGCAAGATTTCATATCGTCACAGGAGAAAAACGGTTCCTTACGATGATGTAGCAGTCAATCATACCCAAAAAGAAGCTTTACACGACGAGTCTTACCATATCTAAACGCAAGAGATCAACTCCAAACTTGTCACAAGCCGAAAAGAGGGTCACAGGAGCTTCCCATATCTTGGGATTCATCAGACGATTTTTCTTTGATGAAAATGTTGGCTTTTGTTCTTTTCGCAAGTTCTGAAAAAGAAATAAAATATTGTTGGCATTGTTTTTCATGACAACCAGAAATAGTAGTGGCAACAGAGTCAAGATACGATTGAGTTCCTAGTAAGGGCAGGAGATATGAATACAACCCTACAAAAGATACTCTTGAACTTCCATTGTGAGTTTGACTTCGGGTTTCAGTTTCTGTTTCTTTGTGAGTCTGATTATGAGTTAGAGTGTCATTGTGAGTTTCAGTTCGATTTCGATTATGAGTTTGAGTTTCTGTTTCATTGTGAGTTTGACTTTGAGTTTCTTTTTCTGTGTGAGTTTTGGTTTCATTGTGAGTGTGACTTCGGTTTCGATTATGAGTTCGAGTTTCTGTTTCATTGTGAGTTTGACTTCGAGTTTCAGTTTCTGTTTCTTTGTGAGTCTGAGTTTCTGTTTCATTGTGAGTTTCGGTTCGATTTCGATTATGGCTGTCGGTTTCATTGTGAGTTTGTTTATAATTTTGAGTTTCTGCTTCATTGTGAGTTTGACTTTGATTTCGATTATGAGTATGAGTTCCTGTTTCACTGTGAGTTTCAGTTTCACTGTGAGTTTCAGTTCGATTTCGATTATGAGTCTGAGTTTCTGTTTCATTGTGAGTTTGAGTTTCTGAATTCATTGTGAGTTTCAGTTTCTGTTTCTTTGTGAGTTTGATTATGAGTTTGAGCGTCTGTTTCATTGTGAGTTTCAGTTCGATTTTGAGTTTGAGTTTCTGTTTCACTGTGAGTTTCAGTTCGATTATGAGTTTGAGTTTCTGTTTCATTGTGGGTTTGACTTAGAGATTGACTATAAGTTTGAGTTTGTGTCTCATTGTGAGTTAGACTTTGATTTCAATTATAAGTTTGGTGACTGTTTCATTATGCGTTTGACACTTGACAGTTTGATAATGAAAAAAATATCATGTTCATAGTACCTACTTATGTGAAGGAATTCCAGGAAATTTCGGTGGGGCCATGGCCAACTATAATAAGAAACATGGGGAAATTCGCCGGTAGATTCAATAAAACAGCGAACAACTGAAAATAACTAGTAAAGCTTTTTGTGGATACAGTACTTTTTGGTTTG
>AP028909.1:3267978-3272978 GCA_036186465.1 Nesidiocoris tenuis
TACGGGAACCTTGTTACGACTTTTACTTCCTCTAAATGATCAAGTTTGGTCATCTTCCCAACGTTCATCACGACAATTCATCACGGCCGCGATTACCGCCAGTCCGAAGACCTCACTAAATCATTCAATCGGTAGTAGCGACGGGCGGTGTGTACAAAGGGCAGGGACGTAATCAACGCGAGCTTATGACTCGCGCTTACTGGGAGTTCCTCGTTCATGGGGAAGAATTGCAAGCCCCAATTCCTAGCACGCAGGAGGTTCAGCGGATTACCCGGACCTTTCGGCCTGGGAGTCACACGCTGATTCCTTCAGTGTAGCGCGCGTGCGGCCCAGGACATCTAAGGGCATCACAGACCTGTTATCGCTCAATCTCGTGCGGCTATAAGCCGCCTGTCCCCTTAAGAAGAATGAGTGTCGCCGGTGGCGAGGACACCGGTAGCGCCTAGTTAATAGGCTAGAGTCTCGTTCGTTATCGGAATTAACCAGACAAATCGATCCACCAACTAAGAACGGCCATGCACCACTACCCACTGAATCAAGAAAGAGCTATCAATCTGTCAATCCTTCCAATGTCCTGGCCTGGTGAGGTTTCCCGTGTTGAGTCAAATTAAGCCGCAGGCTCCAGTCCTGGTGGTGCCTTTCCGTCAATTCCTTTAAGTTTCAGCTTTGCAACCATACTTCCCCCGGAACCCAAAAGCTTTGGTTTCCCGGGAAGAAGCTCCCCGCCGAGTCATCGGAGGAACATCGGCGGATCGCTGGCTGGCATCGTTTATGGTTAGAACTAGGGCGGTATCTGATCGCCTTCGAACCTCTAACTTTCGTTCTTGATCAATCAAGACATACTTGGCAAATGCTTTCGCTCTTGTGCGTCTTGCGACGATCCAAGAATTTCACCTCTAACGTCGCAATACGAATGCCCCCGCCTGTCTGTATTGATCATTACCTCGTGTTCCTAAGAACCAACAGAATAGAACCGAGGTCCTGTTTCATTATTCCATGCACCACTATTCAGGCAGAGATTTCAGCCTGCTTTGAGCACTCTAATTTGTTCAAAGTAAACGTGTCGGCCTACCTCGACACTCGGTGAAGAGCACCTAGGTAGGATGAAGTAGGCGAACGGGTTGGACCCCCGGCCGCCGGGTAGCGGGACGGACCCGAAACTCGGCACCTGACGAGGCTCCCGCTCGCCACCGACAGGACATGCCACGGCATGCCAGTTACACCGACAGGCGGCGAACCGACAGCGTAGCACGCAGAACCAACTACGAGCTTTTTAACCGCAACAACTTTAATATACGCTTTTGGAGCTGGAGTTACCGCGGCTGCTGGCACCAGACTTGCCCTCCAATGGATCTTCGATAAAGGATTTAAAGTGTTCTCATTCCGATTACGGGGCCTCAAAAGAGTCCCGTATCGTTATTTTTTGTCACTACCTCCCCGTGCCGGGAGTGGGTAATTTGCGTGCCTGCTGCCTTCCTTGGATGTGGTAGCCGTTTCTCAGGCTCCCTCTCCGGAATCGAACCCTGATTCCCCGTTACCCGTTACAACCATGGTAGACATAGAGTCTACCATCGACAGTTGATAAGTCAGGCATTTGAAAGATGAGTCGCCGGTGCTGGGACCATGCGATCTGATGTGTTACCTAGAGTCACCAAGGCTACGCCCGGACGAACCGGGCGATTGGTCTTGATCTAATAAAAGCGTCCTTCCCAGTCAGACTGGTCGGGACTTGGTTGCATGTATTAGCTCTAGAATTACCACAGTTATCCAAAGACAGTCAAGTATACTCAAGTGAATCATGACTGGTTTACTGAGCCTTTTGCGGTTTCACTTTAAAACAGTTCGTACTGAGACTTGCATGGCTTAAGCTTTGAGACAAGCATATGACTACTGGCAGGATCAACCAGAGTGTGGCGTCGATTGTATAGCCAACTTACCGTTGGCCTCGTCTAGGGACCTAACTCGCCCCGCCTGTTTGGGTTGTCGCATGCCCCCGCCTGACCGCGCCTATTCGACGGCCAGGGCCTTTCCGCACGCGACGGGGACATGTATGCGACACCCTCACAGGGGTGGCGGTCGGAAACCTCGTCGAGGCCCGAGGTGGTTGTGCCGACGTCGCACGCGGCCCGGATGGTGCCGGGCGCACGAGCGCGAAGCGCATTCCCGATGATATAACCTGTAAGGTTTTTTTTTTTTTTTTTTTTTCATTCCAACTCACCAATAACGACCCGGGCTCGGCCGAGGCCACGCAAGTGGCCTCGGCACCGCCGCAAGGCCCGCCCGCTGTTCTTCCAAATGGTACCGGTCCGCAGGCGGGCGCCGCACACGCGCAGGTGCGGGGCGCCCCCTGATGAACGTCGCACGTCTGCCGCTGCCGTGTTTCCACTGGAGCGCGGACCTCCCGTGCTGAGGCCCGTGGGAGTGCGAGCCGCCTCAGCGGCTCAGTATTGCGCGGCCGGCCGTCGGGGGACCGCCGGCGCGCTCCCGTTCGGGATCAGTTCGACTGCCGAGTGGCCTTCTCTACAACTAGCCCGTCGCGGCGGACTCCGCGTCCGCCCTGAGACTTGTTGTTGCGAGCTGCCCGCCGAACGTCGCCGTTCAATGCGGGGCGTCTGTGTACAACTTGCCGCCTTTGACCAGCTCTCCAACGCTCACCGAAGTGCTCGTATAAGAGAGGTCGCGACGCTGCTGCGATAAAGAGCAATGGGAGCCGTGCACTGATCGGTGAAGTCGCGAACTAGATCGTACGCCTCCAACCACAGGCGTTTGGGGACTTGGAAAAATTCACCATCCACTTGCGGACATCGTACGCTTTTGGCCCTATCTCCTTCAATTCAATTCAATTCAATTATAATGAAAATTCAATGATGATTATTATTTGATTAATTGTGCAGGTAAATGGGATGAGATTAAACGGTGAATTTGAAGGAAATCAAACGATGTGCTCAGTTGAGAAGATTGGTAGATAGATGCGTACCAAGGTAGGTAGGTTTCTATCAAGCAAAACGGATCATGTAGCTTTCTTGCCGGGTTGGAAAAAAAAGTTTTTCTAAATCCCCATCTAAAATACGAATTCACACCGGATTTCTAGGATAATGACAACTAAATTCTGTGTTTCAGAAGTACCTGTGCGAATAGTACAGGGGAAGAATGGTTTTTGTCCACTTTTTATGAAAAATGAGATGAGAGCGGTACCTGTTGCCGATTCAGTGGAGCCAGCAAGATTTCATATCGTCACAGGAGAAAAACGGTTCCTTACGATGATGTAGCAGTCAATCATACCCAAAAAGAAGCTTTACACGACGAGTCTTACCATATCTAAACGCAAGAGATCAACTCCAAACTTGTCACAAGCCGAAAAGAGGGTCACAGGAGCTTCCCATATCTTGGGATTCATCAGACGATTTTTCTTTGATGAAAATGTTGGCTTTTGTTCTTTTCGCAAGTTCTGAAAAAGAAAAAAAAATTGTTGGCATTGTTTTTCATGACAACCAGAAATAGTAGTGGCAACAGAGTCAAGATACGATTGAGTTCCTAGTAAGGGCAGGAGATATGAATACAACCCTACAAAAGATACTCTTGAACTTCCATTGTGAGTTTGACTTCGGGTTTCAGTTTCTGTTTCTTTGTGAGTCTGATTATGAGTTAGAGTGTCATTGTGAGTTTCAGTTCGATTTCGATTATGAGTTTGAGTTTCTGTTTCATTGTGAGTTTGACTTTGAGTTTCTTTTTCTGTGTGAGTTTTGGTTTCATTGTGAGTGTGACTTCGGTTTCGATTATGAGTTCGAGTTTCTGTTTCATTGTGAGTTTGACTTCGAGTTTCAGTTTCTGTTTCTTTGTGAGTCTGAGTTTCTGTTTCATTGTGAGTTTCGGTTCGATTTCGATTATGGCTGTCGGTTTCATTGTGAGTTTGTTTATAATTTTGAGTTTCTGCTTCATTGTGAGTTTGACTTTGATTTCGATTATGAGTATGAGTTCCTGTTTCACTGTGAGTTTCAGTTTCACTGTGAGTTTCAGTTCGATTTCGATTATGAGTCTGAGTTTCTGTTTCATTGTGAGTTTGAGTTTCTGAATTCATTGTGAGTTTCAGTTTCTGTTTCTTTGTGAGTTTGATTATGAGTTTGAGCGTCTGTTTCATTGTGAGTTTCAGTTCGATTTTGAGTTTGAGTTTCTGTTTCACTGTGAGTTTCAGTTCGATTATGAGTTTGAGTTTCTGTTTCATTGTGGGTTTGACTTAGAGATTGACTATAAGTTTGAGTTTGTGTCTCATTGTGAGTTAGACTTTGATTTCAATTATAAGTTTGGTGACTGTTTCATTATGCGTTTGACACTTGACAGTTTGATAATGAAAAAAATATCATGTTCATAGTACCTACTTATGTGAAGGAATTCCAGGAAATTTCGGTGGGGCCATGGCCAACTATAATAAGAAACATGGGGAAATTCGCCGGTAGATTCAATAAAACAGCGAACAACTGAAAATAACTAGTAAAGCTTTTTGTGGATACAGTACTTTTTGGTTTGAAACGAACATCGCGAAGATTGTCTCATACTAATGCTACTAATACTAATACTAATACTAATGCTAGCAAGTACTACTGGTAAGAGTGATTTTATCTTGGAAAAGGGTTCATTTTTGCGTAAAGATCGACCCCGAAACCCCCAGGAAAGTCTCATCTCGATTTCGAAAAAATGGCGTTCAGCACCTTTTGGAATTAGGCTCCACAAATATGGAAGTATTCCACTGGTTTTCGATTCGAAACAACGGTTCAAATTGTTGAAAAGTCAAATAACTATTCTTAACAGTCAAAACCACCATTTGGCGTACGATCCTTGCTCCTACTCCCACGGTCCATGCACGGCACCATACACCATTTGGGGAAAGTGCCAGAGAAGCCGCTGCGCCATGGAGCCTGAGGGCCCGGCCGGGTTCCGACTGGCTCGCGGAAGGAACTGCGGACCGGAGAAGCGGCCGAATCTGCTTGAACAGGTGACAGGCT
>AP028909.1:3280478-3285478 GCA_036186465.1 Nesidiocoris tenuis
TGTACAAAGGGCAGGGACGTAATCAACGCGAGCTTATGACTCGCGCTTACTGGGAGTTCCTCGTTCATGGGGAAGAATTGCAAGCCCCAATTCCTAGCACGCAGGAGGTTCAGCGGATTACCCGGACCTTTCGGCCTGGGAGTCACACGCTGATTCCTTCAGTGTAGCGCGCGTGCGGCCCAGGACATCTAAGGGCATCACAGACCTGTTATCGCTCAATCTCGTGCGGCTATAAGCCGCCTGTCCCCTTAAGAAGAATGAGTGTCGCCGGTGGCGAGGACACCGGTAGCGCCTAGTTAATAGGCTAGAGTCTCGTTCGTTATCGGAATTAACCAGACAAATCGATCCACCAACTAAGAACGGCCATGCACCACTACCCACTGAATCAAGAAAGAGCTATCAATCTGTCAATCCTTCCAATGTCCTGGCCTGGTGAGGTTTCCCGTGTTGAGTCAAATTAAGCCGCAGGCTCCAGTCCTGGTGGTGCCTTTCCGTCAATTCCTTTAAGTTTCAGCTTTGCAACCATACTTCCCCCGGAACCCAAAAGCTTTGGTTTCCCGGGAAGAAGCTCCCCGCCGAGTCATCGGAGGAACATCGGCGGATCGCTGGCTGGCATCGTTTATGGTTAGAACTAGGGCGGTATCTGATCGCCTTCGAACCTCTAACTTTCGTTCTTGATCAATCAAGACATACTTGGCAAATGCTTTCGCTCTTGTGCGTCTTGCGACGATCCAAGAATTTCACCTCTAACGTCGCAATACGAATGCCCCCGCCTGTCTGTATTGATCATTACCTCGTGTTCCTAAGAACCAACAGAATAGAACCGAGGTCCTGTTTCATTATTCCATGCACCACTATTCAGGCAGAGATTTCAGCCTGCTTTGAGCACTCTAATTTGTTCAAAGTAAACGTGTCGGCCTACCTCGACACTCGGTGAAGAGCACCTAGGTAGGATGAAGTAGGCGAACGGGTTGGACCCCCGGCCGCCGGGTAGCGGGACGGACCCGAAACTCGGCACCTGACGAGGCTCCCGCTCGCCACCGACAGGACATGCCACGGCATGCCAGTTACACCGACAGGCGGCGAACCGACAGCGTAGCACGCAGAACCAACTACGAGCTTTTTAACCGCAACAACTTTAATATACGCTTTTGGAGCTGGAGTTACCGCGGCTGCTGGCACCAGACTTGCCCTCCAATGGATCTTCGATAAAGGATTTAAAGTGTTCTCATTCCGATTACGGGGCCTCAAAAGAGTCCCGTATCGTTATTTTTTGTCACTACCTCCCCGTGCCGGGAGTGGGTAATTTGCGTGCCTGCTGCCTTCCTTGGATGTGGTAGCCGTTTCTCAGGCTCCCTCTCCGGAATCGAACCCTGATTCCCCGTTACCCGTTACAACCATGGTAGACATAGAGTCTACCATCGACAGTTGATAAGTCAGGCATTTGAAAGATGAGTCGCCGGTGCTGGGACCATGCGATCTGATGTGTTACCTAGAGTCACCAAGGCTACGCCCGGACGAACCGGGCGATTGGTCTTGATCTAATAAAAGCGTCCTTCCCAGTCAGACTGGTCGGGACTTGGTTGCATGTATTAGCTCTAGAATTACCACAGTTATCCAAAGACAGTCAAGTATACTCAAGTGAATCATGACTGGTTTACTGAGCCTTTTGCGGTTTCACTTTAAAACAGTTCGTACTGAGACTTGCATGGCTTAAGCTTTGAGACAAGCATATGACTACTGGCAGGATCAACCAGAGTGTGGCGTCGATTGTATAGCCAACTTACCGTTGGCCTCGTCTAGGGACCTAACTCGCCCCGCCTGTTTGGGTTGTCGCATGCCCCCGCCTGACCGCGCCTATTCGACGGCCAGGGCCTTTCCGCACGCGACGGGGACATGTATGCGACACCCTCACAGGGGTGGCGGTCGGAAACCTCGTCGAGGCCCGAGGTGGTTGTGCCGACGTCGCACGCGGCCCGGATGGTGCCGGGCGCACGAGCGCGAAGCGCATTCCCGATGATATAACCTGAAAGGTTTTTTTTTTTTTTTTTTTTTTCATTCCAACTCACCAATAACGACCCGGGCTCGGCCGAGACCAAAGTGGCCTCGGCACCGCCGCAAGGCCCGCCCGCTGTTCTTCCAAATGGTACCGGTCCGCAGGCGGGCGCCGCACACGCGCAGGTGCGGGGCGCCCCCTGATGAACGTCGCACGTCTGCCGCTGCCGTGTTTCCACTGGAGCGCGGACCTCCCGTGCTGAGGCCCGTGGGAGTGCGAGCCGCCTCAGCGGCTCAGTATTGCGCGGCCGGCCGTCGGGGGACCGCCGGCGCGCTCCCGTTCGGGATCAGTTCGACTGCCGAGTGGCCTTCTCTACAACTAGCCCGTCGCGGCGGACTCCGCGTCCGCCCTGAGACTTGTTGTTGCGAGCTGCCCGCCGAACGTCGCCGTTCAATGCGGGGCGTCTGTGTACAACTTGCCGCCTTTGACCAGCTCTCCAACGCTCACCGAAGTGCTCGTATAAGAGAGGTCGCGACGCTGCTGCGATAAAGAGCAATGGGAGCCGTGCACTGATCGGTGAAGTCGCGAACTAGATCGTACGCCTCCAACCACAGGCGTTTGGGGACTTGGAAAAATTCACCATCCACTTGCGGACATCGTACGCTTTTGGCCCTATCTCCTTCAATTCAATTCAATTCAATTATAATGAAAATTCAATGATGATTATTATTTGATTAATTGTGCAGGTAAATGGGATGAGATTAAACGGTGAATTTGAAGGAAATCAAACGATGTGCTCAGTTGAGAAGATTGGTAGATAGATGCGTACCAAGGTAGGTAGGTTTCTATCAAGCAAAACGGATCATGTAGCTTTCTTGCGGCTTTTTTGCAATATAAGTTTTTCTAAATCCCCATCTAAAATACGAATTCACACCGGATTTCTAGGATAATGACAACTAAATTCTGTGTTTCAGAAGTACCTGTGCGAATAGTACAGGGGAAGAATGGTTTTTGTCCACTTTTTATGAAAAATGAGATGAGAGCGGTACCTGTTGCCGATTCAGTGGAGCCAGCAAGATTTCATATCGTCACAGGAGAAAAACGGTTCCTTACGATGATGTAGCAGTCAATCATACCCAAAAAGAAGCTTTACACGACGAGTCTTACCATATCTAAACGCAAGAGATCAACTCCAAACTTGTCACAAGCCGAAAAGAGGGTCACAGGAGCTTCCCATATCTTGGGATTCATCAGACGATTTTTCTTTGATGAAAATGTTGGCTTTTGTTCTTTTCGCAAGTTCTGAAAAAGAAAAAAAAATTGTTGGCATTGTTTTTCATGACAACCAGAAATAGTAGTGGCAACAGAGTCAAGATACGATTGAGTTCCTAGTAAGGGCAGGAGATATGAATACAACCCTACAAAAGATACTCTTGAACTTCCATTGTGAGTTTGACTTCGGGTTTCAGTTTCTGTTTCTTTGTGAGTCTGATTATGAGTTAGAGTGTCATTGTGAGTTTCAGTTCGATTTCGATTATGAGTTTGAGTTTCTGTTTCATTGTGAGTTTGACTTTGAGTTTCTTTTTCTGTGTGAGTTTTGGTTTCATTGTGAGTGTGACTTCGGTTTCGATTATGAGTTCGAGTTTCTGTTTCATTGTGAGTTTGACTTCGAGTTTCAGTTTCTGTTTCTTTGTGAGTCTGAGTTTCTGTTTCATTGTGAGTTTCGGTTCGATTTCGATTATGGCTGTCGGTTTCATTGTGAGTTTGTTTATAATTTTGAGTTTCTGCTTCATTGTGAGTTTGACTTTGATTTCGATTATGAGTATGAGTTCCTGTTTCACTGTGAGTTTCAGTTTCACTGTGAGTTTCAGTTCGATTTCGATTATGAGTCTGAGTTTCTGTTTCATTGTGAGTTTGAGTTTCTGAATTCATTGTGAGTTTCAGTTTCTGTTTCTTTGTGAGTTTGATTATGAGTTTGAGCGTCTGTTTCATTGTGAGTTTCAGTTCGATTTTGAGTTTGAGTTTCTGTTTCACTGTGAGTTTCAGTTCGATTATGAGTTTGAGTTTCTGTTTCATTGTGGGTTTGACTTAGAGATTGACTATAAGTTTGAGTTTGTGTCTCATTGTGAGTTAGACTTTGATTTCAATTATAAGTTTGGTGACTGTTTCATTATGCGTTTGACACTTGACAGTTTGATAATGAAAAAAATATCATGTTCATAGTACCTACTTATGTGAAGGAATTCCAGGAAATTTCGGTGGGGCCATGGCCAACTATAATAAGAAACATGGGGAAATTCGCCGGTAGATTCAATAAAACAGCGAACAACTGAAAATAACTAGTAAAGCTTTTTGTGGATACAGTACTTTTTGGTTTGAAACGAACATCGCGAAGATTGTCTCATACTAATGCTACTAATACTAATACTAATACTAATGCTAGCAAGTACTACTGGTAAGAGTGATTTTATCTTGGAAAAGGGTTCATTTTTGCGTAAAGATCGACCCCGAAACCCCCAGGAAAGTCTCATCTCGATTTCGAAAAATGGCGTTCAGCACCTTTTGGAATTAGGCTCCACAAATATGGAAGTATTCCACTGGTTTTCGATTCGAAACAACGGTTCAAATTGTTGAAAAGTCAAATAACTATTCTTAACAGTCAAAACCACCATTTGGCGTACGATCCTTGCTCCTACTCCCACGGTCCATGCACGGCACCATACACCATTTGGGGAAAGTGCCAGAGAAGCCGCTGCGCCATGGAGCCTGAGGGCCCGGCCGGGTTCCGACTGGCTCGCGGAAGGAACTGCGGACCGGAGAAGCGGCCGAATCTGCTTGAACAGGTGACAGGCTGAGTGGCCTGACAGGGCCCAAGTGGCCCTAGCCAGCTGTAACTACTGACTGCTAGCTAGCGGAGAGATACAATCTAGCAGAGATACCTTTATTTATTTGTTAAATACAAGAAAAACAAATTGCGAGCTGCCCGAAAGTACGGGTTGCAATA
>AP028909.1:3290478-3297978 GCA_036186465.1 Nesidiocoris tenuis
AGTTCCCTTCACTTTCATTACGCCTTTGGGTTTACAAACCCAATGACTTGCGCACGCGCAAAACTCCTTGGTCCGTGTTTCAAGACGGGTCGGACAAGATGCCGAAACTCGCTCGCCGCTGACTAGTGCCGAGTTTGAACCGGCGACAGGGCACCTCTGGCCAACAGACGCGAGCGCAGTCAGGCGGACGTGAGTCCGCATTGAGCCGCGACACGCAGCCTTGCCGAGGGCCGAGCGCGCTCTCGGTACAGGATGACCCCGTGGCCGTGGAGCGGTTCTGCACTAACTTTCGATACCGACCGGTAGGATCCATGGCCAGGCGATAGGGGGTCTGCACGGACGGCACGTCGTAAAACGGCCGCCGCGCAGGCTCCACCCCAATGCCTCAGGCGATGGCCGATCGGGTCGCGACGTCTACCAAGGGGAGAAGTGCGGTCTGCCGCAGCCC
The DNA here is from genome assembly GCA_036186465.1 of Nesidiocoris tenuis. Classification (NCBI taxonomy): domain Eukaryota; kingdom Metazoa; phylum Arthropoda; class Insecta; order Hemiptera; family Miridae; genus Nesidiocoris; species Nesidiocoris tenuis. The sequence goes on from AP028909.1 coordinate 3,290,927, forward strand.
TCCGGCGCAGCCTTGGGCGGCACGACCCACCGCTCCGGGTTACCCCGGATGGGGCGTCGAACCGTCCGACAAAGGCAGACCGTCGGACCGGCGAGTAGACGTGAATCTCCCCTCGCAGATATTTCAGCTCTTTTCCGTTTACCCCTGAACGGTTTCACGTACTCTTGAACTCTCTCTTCAAAGTTCTTTTCAACTTTCCCTCACGGTACTTGTTCGCTATCGGTCTCGTGGTTGTATTTAGCCTTAGATGGAGTTTACCACCCGCTTTGGGCTGCACTCTCAAGCAACCTGACTCTGGGGAGAGGTTCACCCGACGCCGGCACCGTCCGACTACGGGCCTGGCACCCTCTAGGGACCATGGCCTCGTTCAAGATGGACTTGAGATCGGAGCCAGAGGCGTCAGGTGTGTGAACCCTCCCGAACACCACATCTCCCTGGAGGCAGAGCCCCCGGGATTCAGTGCTGGGCTTTTCCCTGTTCGCTCGCCGCTACTGGGGGAATCCTGGTTAGTTTCTTTTCCTCCGCTTACTAATATGCTTAAATTCGGCGGGGAGTCCCACCTGATCTGAGGTCGAAACGGTTTGTTCGTCGTTCGCACGATCGTGAGGTCCCGGGCGGGAACACTCGTTCGACGAAAGGCGATGCCGACTCGACTCGCAAAAGTCCGACGACGACCGCTGCCAGTGTGTCACGAGGGCGAAATCCGTCGCAGTGTCCGTTCCCACACCTGTTATCCGCAATTGAAACGACCGTCCGACGTAGCGACCAGTGATGGAGCGCAAGGAACGTCGTCGTGGGACCGTTAGCGAACGACATGGGCACGTACGGAGCGATGGGACGCCTCGTATTGCCGGCAAGCGGCCGGGGACGCGAGCCTATAGGTCGCCGGCAAGTATCTCGGGAGCCGCGAGCGGGAGCCCGCTGCGACACCCGTCTCCGATCTCAGAGAGATCAACGTTCGGAAAACGACAACGAGTCGCGTATCCTTCTTGTGAAACGACCCTCAGACAGGCGTGGCCCTTGGATGGAATCCCAGGGCCGCAATGTGCGTTCAAATTGTCGATGTTCATGTGTCCTGCAGTTCACACGACGACGCGCAGTTTGCTGCGTCTTTCATCGACCCACGAGCCAAGTGATCCGCCGCTCAGGGTAATCATGTTTTGTTTTTTCCAATCTCTCCCTCTCCTGGCGGAGAGGGAGCGTGAGGAAATCGCTCGCGACCCTCGCGGGCCGAGAGCGTCGTCTTGGCGATTTGTAAAGCCCGGCCAAGGGCTGAGGATCTATGGGGTTGGTTTTTTCGGAAGGGAGACTGCCGGGGTCCCACCTTGGAGGCGGGGCGGCGCGCTCGACCTTCACAGAACCGTCACGCAGTCCGGTTCGAGTTTACTCTTTGTTGTGATCCGCAAAAATTTTGTGTCATAGAGATCGGTACGAATCTTTGAATCTTTGATGATCCTCCCGCAGGTTCACCTACGGGAACCTTGTTACGACTTTTACTTCCTCTAAATGATCAAGTTTGGTCATCTTCCCAACGTTCATCACGACAATTCATCACGGCCGCGATTACCGCCAGTCCGAAGACCTCACTAAATCATTCAATCGGTAGTAGCGACGGGCGGTGTGTACAAAGGGCAGGGACGTAATCAACGCGAGCTTATGACTCGCGCTTACTGGGAGTTCCTCGTTCATGGGGAAGAATTGCAAGCCCCAATTCCTAGCACGCAGGAGGTTCAGCGGATTACCCGGACCTTTCGGCCTGGGAGTCACACGCTGATTCCTTCAGTGTAGCGCGCGTGCGGCCCAGGACATCTAAGGGCATCACAGACCTGTTATCGCTCAATCTCGTGCGGCTATAAGCCGCCTGTCCCCTTAAGAAGAATGAGTGTCGCCGGTGGCGAGGACACCGGTAGCGCCTAGTTAATAGGCTAGAGTCTCGTTCGTTATCGGAATTAACCAGACAAATCGATCCACCAACTAAGAACGGCCATGCACCACTACCCACTGAATCAAGAAAGAGCTATCAATCTGTCAATCCTTCCAATGTCCTGGCCTGGTGAGGTTTCCCGTGTTGAGTCAAATTAAGCCGCAGGCTCCAGTCCTGGTGGTGCCTTTCCGTCAATTCCTTTAAGTTTCAGCTTTGCAACCATACTTCCCCCGGAACCCAAAAGCTTTGGTTTCCCGGGAAGAAGCTCCCCGCCGAGTCATCGGAGGAACATCGGCGGATCGCTGGCTGGCATCGTTTATGGTTAGAACTAGGGCGGTATCTGATCGCCTTCGAACCTCTAACTTTCGTTCTTGATCAATCAAGACATACTTGGCAAATGCTTTCGCTCTTGTGCGTCTTGCGACGATCCAAGAATTTCACCTCTAACGTCGCAATACGAATGCCCCCGCCTGTCTGTATTGATCATTACCTCGTGTTCCTAAGAACCAACAGAATAGAACCGAGGTCCTGTTTCATTATTCCATGCACCACTATTCAGGCAGAGATTTCAGCCTGCTTTGAGCACTCTAATTTGTTCAAAGTAAACGTGTCGGCCTACCTCGACACTCGGTGAAGAGCACCTAGGTAGGATGAAGTAGGCGAACGGGTTGGACCCCCGGCCGCCGGGTAGCGGGACGGACCCGAAACTCGGCACCTGACGAGGCTCCCGCTCGCCACCGACAGGACATGCCACGGCATGCCAGTTACACCGACAGGCGGCGAACCGACAGCGTAGCACGCAGAACCAACTACGAGCTTTTTAACCGCAACAACTTTAATATACGCTTTTGGAGCTGGAGTTACCGCGGCTGCTGGCACCAGACTTGCCCTCCAATGGATCTTCGATAAAGGATTTAAAGTGTTCTCATTCCGATTACGGGGCCTCAAAAGAGTCCCGTATCGTTATTTTTTGTCACTACCTCCCCGTGCCGGGAGTGGGTAATTTGCGTGCCTGCTGCCTTCCTTGGATGTGGTAGCCGTTTCTCAGGCTCCCTCTCCGGAATCGAACCCTGATTCCCCGTTACCCGTTACAACCATGGTAGACATAGAGTCTACCATCGACAGTTGATAAGTCAGGCATTTGAAAGATGAGTCGCCGGTGCTGGGACCATGCGATCTGATGTGTTACCTAGAGTCACCAAGGCTACGCCCGGACGAACCGGGCGATTGGTCTTGATCTAATAAAAGCGTCCTTCCCAGTCAGACTGGTCGGGACTTGGTTGCATGTATTAGCTCTAGAATTACCACAGTTATCCAAAGACAGTCAAGTATACTCAAGTGAATCATGACTGGTTTACTGAGCCTTTTGCGGTTTCACTTTAAAACAGTTCGTACTGAGACTTGCATGGCTTAAGCTTTGAGACAAGCATATGACTACTGGCAGGATCAACCAGAGTGTGGCGTCGATTGTATAGCCAACTTACCGTTGGCCTCGTCTAGGGACCTAACTCGCCCCGCCTGTTTGGGTTGTCGCATGCCCCCGCCTGACCGCGCCTATTCGACGGCCAGGGCCTTTCCGCACGCGACGGGGACATGTATGCGACACCCTCACAGGGGTGGCGGTCGGAAACCTCGTCGAGGCCCGAGGTGGTTGTGCCGACGTCGCACGCGGCCCGGATGGTGCCGGGCGCACGAGCGCGAAGCGCATTCCCGATGATATAACCTGTAAGGTTTTTTTTTTTTTTTTTCATTCCAACTCACCAATAACGACCCGGGCTCGGCCGAGGCCACGCAAGTGGCCTCGGCACCGCCGCAAGGCCCGCCCGCTGTTCTTCCAAATGGTACCGGTCCGCAGGCGGGCGCCGCACACGCGCAGGTGCGGGGCGCCCCCTGATGAACGTCGCACGTCTGCCGCTGCCGTGTTTCCACTGGAGCGCGGACCTCCCGTGCTGAGGCCCGTGGGAGTGCGAGCCGCCTCAGCGGCTCAGTATTGCGCGGCCGGCCGTCGGGGGACCGCCGGCGCGCTCCCGTTCGGGATCAGTTCGACTGCCGAGTGGCCTTCTCTACAACTAGCCCGTCGCGGCGGACTCCGCGTCCGCCCTGAGACTTGTTGTTGCGAGCTGCCCGCCGAACGTCGCCGTTCAATGCGGGGCGTCTGTGTACAACTTGCCGCCTTTGACCAGCTCTCCAACGCTCACCGAAGTGCTCGTATAAGAGAGGTCGCGACGCTGCTGCGATAAAGAGCAATGGGAGCCGTGCACTGATCGGTGAAGTCGCGAACTAGATCGTACGCCTCCAACCACAGGCGTTTGGGGACTTGGAAAAATTCACCATCCACTTGCGGACATCGTACGCTTTTGGCCCTATCTCCTTCAATTCAATTCAATTCAATTATAATGAAAATTCAATGATGATTATTATTTGATTAATTGTGCAGGTAAATGGGATGAGATTAAACGGTGAATTTGAAGGAAATCAAACGATGTGCTCAGTTGAGAAGATTGGTAGATAGATGCGTACCAAGGTAGGTAGGTTTCTTTCAAGCAAAACGGATCATGTAGCTTTCTTGCCGGGTTGGAAAAAAAAGTTTTTCTAAATCCCCATCTAAAATACGAATTCACACCGGATTTCTAGGATAATGACAACTAAATTCTGTGTTTAAGAAGTACCTGTGCGAATAGTACAGGGGAAGAATGGTTTTTGTCCACTTTTTATGAAAAATGAGATGAGAGCGGTACCTGTTGCCGATTCAGTGGAGCCAGCAAGATTTCATATCGTCACAGGAGAAAAACGGTTCCTTACGATGATGTAGCAGTCAATCATACCCAAAAAGAAGCTTTACACGACGAGTCTTACCATATCTAAACGCAAGAGATCAACTCCAAACTTGTCACAAGCCGAAAAGAGGGTCACAGGAGCTTCCCATATCTTGGGATTCATCAGACGATTTTTCTTTGATGAAAATGTTGGCTTTTGTTCTTTTCGCAAGTTCTGAAAAAGAAAAAAAAATTGTTGGCATTGTTTTTCATGACAACCAGAAATAGTAGTGGCAACAGAGTCAAGATACGATTGAGTTCCTAGTAAGGGCAGGAGATATGAATACAACCCTACAAAAGATACTCTTAAACTTCCATTGTGAGTTTGACTTCGGGTTTCAGTTTCTGTTTCTTTGTGAGTCTGATTATGAGTTAGAGTGTCATTGTGAGTTTCAGTTCGATTTCGATTATGAGTTTGAGTTTCTGTTTCATTGTGAGTTTGACTTTGAGTTTCTTTTTCTGTGTGAGTTTTGGTTTCATTGTGAGTGTGACTTCGGTTTCGATTATGAGTTCGAGTTTCTGTTTCATTGTGAGTTTGACTTCGAGTTTCAGTTTCTGTTTCTTTGCGAGTCTGAGTTTCTGTTTCATTGTGAGTTTCGGTTCGATTTCGATTATGGCTGTCGGTTTCATTGTGAGTTTGTTTATAATTTTGAGTTTCTGCTTCATTGTGAGTTTGACTTTGATTTCGATTATGAGTATGAGTTCCTGTTTCACTGTGAGTTTCAGTTTCACTGTGAGTTTCAGTTCGATTTCGATTATGAGTCTGAGTTTCTGTTTCATTGTGAGTTTGAGTTTCTGAATTCATTGTGAGTTTCAGTTTCTGTTTCTTTGTGAGTTTGATTATGAGTTTGAGCGTCTGTTTCATTGTGAGTTTCAGTTCGATTTTGAGTTTGAGTTTCTGTTTCACTGTGAGTTTCAGTTCGATTATGAGTTTGAGTTTCTGTTTCATTGTGGGTTTGACTTAGAGATTGACTATAAGTTTGAGTTTGTGTCTCATTGTGAGTTAGACTTTGATTTCAATTATAAGTTTGGTGACTGTTTCATTATGCGTTTGACACTTGACAGTTTGATAATGAAAAAAATATCATGTTCATAGTACCTACTTATGTGAAGGAATTCCAGGAAATTTCGGTGGGGCCATGGCCAACTATAATAAGAAACATGGGGAAATTCGCCGGTAGATTCAATAAAACAGCGAACAACTGAAAATAACTAGTAAAGCTTTTTGTGGATACAGTACTTTTTGGTTTGAAACGAACATCGCGAAGATTGTCTCATACTAATGCTACTAATACTAATACTAATACTAATGCTAGCAAGTACTACTGGTAAGAGTGATTTTATCTCGGAAAAGGGTTCATTTTTGCGTAAAGATCGACCCCGAAACCCCCAGGAAAGTCTCATCTCGATTTCGAAAAAATGGCGTTCAGCACCTTTTGGAATTAGGCTCCACAAATATGGAAGTATTCCACTGGTTTTCGATTCGAAACAACGGTTCAAATTGTTGAAAAGTCAAATAACTATTCTTAACAGTCAAAACCACCATTTGGCGTACGATCCTTGCTCCTACTCCCACGGTCCATGCACGGCACCATACACCATTTGGGGAAAGTGCCAGAGAAGCCGCTGCGCCATGGAGCCTGAGGGCCCGGCCGGGTTCCGACTGGCTCGCGGAAGGAACTGCGGACCGGAGAAGCGGCCGAATCTGCTTGAACAGGTGACAGGCTGAGTGGCCTGACAGGGCCCAAGTGGCCCTAGCCAGCTGTAACTACTGACTGCTAGCTAGCGGAGAGATACAATCTAGCAGAGATACCTTTATTTATTTGTTAAATACAAGAAAAACAAATTGCGAGCTGCCCGAAAGTACGGGTTGCAATACGATTGTTGAAACCGGCTCGGGAGGACCCTAACCCATACTGCACTGTACATTTATGTATGGGTGTGATGTATGGGTGTGATTTATGGAGACGCTTTTGGAAGCCAGTCGGACATCGTACGCTTTTCAAAGCCAGTCGGACATCGTACGCTTTTCAGTGCCGGCCGGACATCGTACGCTTTTCAGTGCCGGTCGGACATCGTACGCTTTTGAAAGCCAGTCGGACATCGTACGCTTTTCAGTGCCGGTCGGACATCGTACGCTTTTAAAAGCCATTCGGACATCGTACGCTTTTAAAAGTCAGTCGGACATCGTACGCTTTTCAGTGCCGGTCGGACATCGTACGCTTTTCAGTGCCGGTCGGACATCGTACGCTTTTCAGTGCCGGTCGGACATCGTACGCTTTTCGAAGTCAGTTGGACATCGTACGCTTTTC
>AP028909.1:3302978-3310478 GCA_036186465.1 Nesidiocoris tenuis
CAGACCGTCGGACCGGCGAGTAGACGTGAATCTCCCCTCGCAGATATTTCAGCTCTTTTCCGTTTACCCCTGAACGGTTTCACGTACTCTTGAACTCTCTCTTCAAAGTTCTTTTCAACTTTCCCTCACGGTACTTGTTCGCTATCGGTCTCGTGGTTGTATTTAGCCTTAGATGGAGTTTACCACCCGCTTTGGGCTGCACTCTCAAGCAACCTGACTCTGGGGAGAGGTTCACCCGACGCCGGCACCGTCCGACTACGGGCCTGGCACCCTCTAGGGACCATGGCCTCGTTCAAGATGGACTTGAGATCGGAGCCAGAGGCGTCAGGTGTGTGAACCCTCCCGAACACCACATCTCCCTGGAGGCAGAGCCCCCGGGATTCAGTGCTGGGCTTTTCCCTGTTCGCTCGCCGCTACTGGGGGAATCCTGGTTAGTTTCTTTTCCTCCGCTTACTAATATGCTTAAATTCGGCGGGGAGTCCCACCTGATCTGAGGTCGAAACGGTTTGTTCGTCGTTCGCACGATCGTGAGGTCCCGGGCGGGAACACTCGTTCGACGAAAGGCGATGCCGACTCGACTCGCAAAAGTCCGACGACGACCGCTGCCAGTGTGTCACGAGGGCGAAATCCGTCGCAGTGTCCGTTCCCACACCTGTTATCCGCAATTGAAACGACCGTCCGACGTAGCGACCAGTGATGGAGCGCAAGGAACGTCGTCGTGGGACCGTTAGCGAACGACATGGGCACGTACGGAGCGATGGGACGCCTCGTATTGCCGGCAAGCGGCCGGGGACGCGAGCCTATAGGTCGCCGGCAAGTATCTCGGGAGCCGCGAGCGGGAGCCCGCTGCGACACCCGTCTCCGATCTCAGAGAGATCAACGTTCGGAAAACGACAACGAGTCGCGTATCCTTCTTGTGAAACGACCCTCAGACAGGCGTGGCCCTTGGATGGAATCCCAGGGCCGCAATGTGCGTTCAAATTGTCGATGTTCATGTGTCCTGCAGTTCACACGACGACGCGCAGTTTGCTGCGTCTTTCATCGACCCACGAGCCAAGTGATCCGCCGCTCAGGGTAATCATGTTTTGTTTTTTCCAATCTCTCCCTCTCCTAGCGGAGAGGGAGCGTGAGGAAATCGCTCGCGACCCTCGCGGGCCGAGAGCGTCGTCTTGGCGATTTGTAAAGCCCGGCCAAGGGCTGAGGATCTATGGGGTTGGTTTTTTCGGAAGGGAGACTGCCGGGGTCCCACCTTGGAGGCGGGGCGGCGCGCTCGACCTTCACAGAACCGTCACGCAGTCCGGTTCGAGTTTACTCTTTGTTGTGATCCGCAAAAATTTTGTGTCATAGAGATCGGTACGAATCTTTGAATCTTTGATGATCCTCCCGCAGGTTCACCTACGGGAACCTTGTTACGACTTTTACTTCCTCTAAATGATCAAGTTTGGTCATCTTCCCAACGTTCATCACGACAATTCATCACGGCCGCGATTACCGCCAGTCCGAAGACCTCACTAAATCATTCAATCGGTAGTAGCGACGGGCGGTGTGTACAAAGGGCAGGGACGTAATCAACGCGAGCTTATGACTCGCGCTTACTGGGAGTTCCTCGTTCATGGGGAAGAATTGCAAGCCCCAATTCCTAGCACGCAGGAGGTTCAGCGGATTACCCGGACCTTTCGGCCTGGGAGTCACACGCTGATTCCTTCAGTGTAGCGCGCGTGCGGCCCAGGACATCTAAGGGCATCACAGACCTGTTATCGCTCAATCTCGTGCGGCTATAAGCCGCCTGTCCCCTTAAGAAGAATGAGTGTCGCCGGTGGCGAGGACACCGGTAGCGCCTAGTTAATAGGCTAGAGTCTCGTTCGTTATCGGAATTAACCAGACAAATCGATCCACCAACTAAGAACGGCCATGCACCACTACCCACTGAATCAAGAAAGAGCTATCAATCTGTCAATCCTTCCAATGTCCTGGCCTGGTGAGGTTTCCCGTGTTGAGTCAAATTAAGCCGCAGGCTCCAGTCCTGGTGGTGCCTTTCCGTCAATTCCTTTAAGTTTCAGCTTTGCAACCATACTTCCCCCGGAACCCAAAAGCTTTGGTTTCCCGGGAAGAAGCTCCCCGCCGAGTCATCGGAGGAACATCGGCGGATCGCTGGCTGGCATCGTTTATGGTTAGAACTAGGGCGGTATCTGATCGCCTTCGAACCTCTAACTTTCGTTCTTGATCAATCAAGACATACTTGGCAAATGCTTTCGCTCTTGTGCGTCTTGCGACGATCCAAGAATTTCACCTCTAACGTCGCAATACGAATGCCCCCGCCTGTCTGTATTGATCATTACCTCGTGTTCCTAAGAACCAACAGAATAGAACCGAGGTCCTGTTTCATTATTCCATGCACCACTATTCAGGCAGAGATTTCAGCCTGCTTTGAGCACTCTAATTTGTTCAAAGTAAACGTGTCGGCCTACCTCGACACTCGGTGAAGAGCACCTAGGTAGGATGAAGTAGGCGAACGGGTTGGACCCCCGGCCGCCGGGTAGCGGGACGGACCCGAAACTCGGCACCTGACGAGGCTCCCGCTCGCCACCGACAGGACATGCCACGGCATGCCAGTTACACCGACAGGCGGCGAACCGACAGCGTAGCACGCAGAACCAACTACGAGCTTTTTAACCGCAACAACTTTAATATACGCTTTTGGAGCTGGAGTTACCGCGGCTGCTGGCACCAGACTTGCCCTCCAATGGATCTTCGATAAAGGATTTAAAGTGTTCTCATTCCGATTACGGGGCCTCAAAAGAGTCCCGTATCGTTATTTTTTGTCACTACCTCCCCGTGCCGGGAGTGGGTAATTTGCGTGCCTGCTGCCTTCCTTGGATGTGGTAGCCGTTTCTCAGGCTCCCTCTCCGGAATCGAACCCTGATTCCCCGTTACCCGTTACAACCATGGTAGACATAGAGTCTACCATCGACAGTTGATAAGTCAGGCATTTGAAAGATGAGTCGCCGGTGCTGGGACCATGCGATCTGATGTGTTACCTAGAGTCACCAAGGCTACGCCCGGACGAACCGGGCGATTGGTCTTGATCTAATAAAAGCGTCCTTCCCAGTCAGACTGGTCGGGACTTGGTTGCATGTATTAGCTCTAGAATTACCACAGTTATCCAAAGACAGTCAAGTATACTCAAGTGAATCATGACTGGTTTACTGAGCCTTTTGCGGTTTCACTTTAAAACAGTTCGTACTGAGACTTGCATGGCTTAAGCTTTGAGACAAGCATATGACTACTGGCAGGATCAACCAGAGTGTGGCGTCGATTGTATAGCCAACTTACCGTTGGCCTCGTCTAGGGACCTAACTCGCCCCGCCTGTTTGGGTTGTCGCATGCCCCCGCCTGACCGCGCCTATTCGACGGCCAGGGCCTTTCCGCACGCGACGGGGACATGTATGCGACACCCTCACAGGGGTGGCGGTCGGAAACCTCGTCGAGGCCCGAGGTGGTTGTGCCGACGTCGCACGCGGCCCGGATGGTGCCGGGCGCACGAGCGCGAAGCGCATTCCCGATGATATAACCTGTAAGGTTTTAAAATTTTTTTCATTCCAACTCACCAATAACGACCCGGGCTCGGCCGAGGCCACGCAAGTGGCCTCGGCACCGCCGCAAGGCCCGCCCGCTGTTCTTCCAAATGGTACCGGTCCGCAGGCGGGCGCCGCACACGCGCAGGTGCGGGGCGCCCCCTGATGAACGTCGCACGTCTGCCGCTGCCGTGTTTCCACTGGAGCGCGGACCTCCCGTGCTGAGGCCCGTGGGAGTGCGAGCCGCCTCAGCGGCTCAGTATTGCGCGGCCGGCCGTCGGGGGACCGCCGGCGCGCTCCCGTTCGGGATCAGTTCGACTGCCGAGTGGCCTTCTCTACAACTAGCCCGTCGCGGCGGACTCCGCGTCCGCCCTGAGACTTGTTGTTGCGAGCTGCCCGCCGAACGTCGCCGTTCAATGCGGGGCGTCTGTGTACAACTTGCCGCCTTTGACCAGCTCTCCAACGCTCACCGAAGTGCTCGTATAAGAGAGGTCGCGACGCTGCTGCGATAAAGAGCAATGGGAGCCGTGCACTGATCGGTGAAGTCGCGAACTAGATCGTACGCCTCCAACCACAGGCGTTTGGGGACTTGGAAAAATTCACCATCCACTTGCGGACATCGTACGCTTTTGGCCCTATCTCCTTCAATTCAATTCAATTCAATTATAATGAAAATTCAATGATGATTATTATTTGATTAATTGTGCAGGTAAATGGGATGAGATTAAACGGTGAATTTGAAGGAAATCAAACGATGTGCTCAGTTGAGAAGATTGGTAGATAGATGCGTACCAAGGTAGGTAGGTTTCTTTCAAGCAAAACGGATCATGTAGCTTTCTTGCCGGGTTGGAAAAAAAAGTTTTTCTAAATCCCCATCTAAAATACGAATTCACACCGGATTTCTAGGATAATGACAACTAAATTCTGTGTTTAAGAAGTACCTGTGCGAATAGTACAGGGGAAGAATGGTTTTTGTCCACTTTTTATGAAAAATGAGATGAGAGCGGTACCTGTTGCCGATTCAGTGGAGCCAGCAAGATTTCATATCGTCACAGGAGAAAAACGGTTCCTTACGATGATGTAGCAGTCAATCATACCCAAAAAGAAGCTTTACACGACGAGTCTTACCATATCTAAACGCAAGAGATCAACTCCAAACTTGTCACAAGCCGAAAAGAGGGTCACAGGAGCTTCCCATATCTTGGGATTCATCAGACGATTTTTCTTTGATGAAAATGTTGGCTTTTGTTCTTTTCGCAAGTTCTGAAAAAGAAAAAAAAAATTGTTGGCATTGTTTTTCATGACAACCAGAAATAGTAGTGGCAACAGAGTCAAGATACGATTGAGTTCCTAGTAAGGGCAGGAGATATGAATACAACCCTACAAAAGATACTCTTAAACTTCCATTGTGAGTTTGACTTCGGGTTTCAGTTTCTGTTTCTTTGTGAGTCTGATTATGAGTTAGAGTGTCATTGTGAGTTTCAGTTCGATTTCGATTATGAGTTTGAGTTTCTGTTTCATTGTGAGTTTGACTTTGAGTTTCTTTTTCTGTGTGAGTTTTGGTTTCATTGAGAGTGTGACTTCGGTTTCGATTATGAGTTCGAGTTTCTGTTTCATTGTGAGTTCGACTTCGAGTTTCAGTTTCTGTTTCTTTGCGAGTCTGAGTTTCTGTTTCATTGTGAGTTTCGGTTCGATTTCGATTATGGCTGTCGGTTTCATTGTGAGTTTGTTTATAATTTTGAGTTTCTGCTTCATTGTGAGTTTGACTTTGATTTCGATTATGAGTATGAGTTCCTGTTTCACTGTGAGTTTCAGTTTCACTGTGAGTTTCAGTTCGATTTCGATTATGAGTCTGAGTTTCTGTTTCATTGTGAGTTTGAGTTTCTGAATTCATTGTGAGTTTCAGTTTCTGTTTCTTTGTGAGTTTGATTATGAGTTTGAGCGTCTGTTTCATTGTGAGTTTCAGTTCGATTTTGAGTTTGAGTTTCTGTTTCACTGTGAGTTTCAGTTCGATTATGAGTTTGAGTTTCTGTTTCATTGTGGGTTTGACTTAGAGATTGACTATAAGTTTGAGTTTGTGTCTCATTGTGAGTTAGACTTTGATTTCAATTATAAGTTTGGTGACTGTTTCATTATGCGTTTGACACTTGACAGTTTGATAATGAAAAAAATATCATGTTCATAGTACCTACTTATGTGAAGGAATTCCAGGAAATTTCGGTGGGGCCATGGCCAACTATAATAAGAAACATGGGGAAATTCGCCGGTAGATTCAATAAAACAGCGAACAACTGAAAATAACTAGTAAAGCTTTTTGTGGATACAGTACTTTTTGGTTTGAAACGAACATCGCGAAGATTGTCTCATACTAATGCTACTAATACTAATACTAATACTAATGCTAGCAAGTACTACTGGTAAGAGTGATTTTATCTCGGAAAAGGGTTCATTTTTGCGTAAAGATCGACCCCGAAACCCCCAGGAAAGTCTCATCTCGATTTCGAAAAAATGGCGTTCAGCACCTTTTGGAATTAGGCTCCACAAATATGGAAGTATTCCACTGGTTTTCGATTCGAAACAACGGTTCAAATTGTTGAAAAGTCAAATAACTATTCTTAACAGTCAAAACCACCATTTGGCGTACGATCCTTGCTCCTACTCCCACGGTCCATGCACGGCACCATACACCATTTGGGGAAAGTGCCAGAGAAGCCGCTGCGCCATGGAGCCTGAGGGCCCGGCCGGGTTCCGACTGGCTCGCGGAAGGAACTGCGGACCGGAGAAGCGGCCGAATCTGCTTGAACAGGTGACAGGCTGAGTGGCCTGACAGGGCCCAAGTGGCCCTAGCCAGCTGTAACTACTGACTGCTAGCTAGCGGAGAGATACAATCTAGCAGAGATACCTTTATTTATTTGTTAAATACAAGAAAAACAAATTGCGAGCTGCCCGAAAGTACGGGTTGCAATACGATTGTTGAAACCGGCTCGGGAGGACCCTAACCCATACTGCACTGTACATTTATGTATGGGTGTGATGTATGGGTGTGATTTATGGAGACGCTTTTGGAAGCCAGTCGGACATCGTACGCTTTTCAAAGCCAGTCGGACATCGTACGCTTTTCAGTGCCGGTCGGACATCGTACGCTTTTCAGTGCCGGTCGGACATCGTACGCTTTTGAAAGCCAGTCGGACATCGTACGCTTTTCAGTGCCGGCCGGACATCGTACGCTTTTCAGTGCCGGTCGGACATCGTACGCTTTTCAGTGCCGGTCGGACATCGTACGCTTTTAAAAGCCAGTCGGACATCGTACGCTTTTCAGTGCCGGTCGGACATCGTACGCTTTTCAGTGCCGGTCGGACATCGTACGCTTTTCGAAGTCAGTTGGACATCGTACGCTTTTCGAAGTCGGTTGGACATCGTACACTTTTCAGTGCCGGTCGGACATCGTACGCTTCGGTGACTTGCGAAAATTCCGGCAGCCTAACCGAGCCCCGGCCAGCCCTAACCAGCCCCAGGCGGCCCTAACCAGCCCTAGAAAGCCCTAACCAGCCCTACCGAGCCCCAGCCAGCCCTAACCAGCCCCAGCCCGCCCTAACCAGCCCTAGAGAGCCCTAACCGGCCCCAGCCAGCCCTAACCAGCCCCAGCCCGCCCTAACCAGCCCCAGCCCGCCCTAACCAGCCCCAGCCCGCCCTAACCAGCCCTAGAAAGCCCTAACCAGCCCCAGCCAGCCCTAACCAGCCCTAGAAAGCCCTAACCAGCCCCAGCCAGCCCTAACCAGCCCTAGAAAGCCCTAACCAGCCCTAGAAAGCCCTAACCAGCCCCAGCCAGCCCTAACCAGCCCCAGCCCGCCCTAACCAGCCCTAGAAAGCCCTAACCAGCCCCAGCCAGCCCTAACCAGCCCTAGAAAGCCCTAACCAGCCCCAG
>AP028909.1:3315478-3322978 GCA_036186465.1 Nesidiocoris tenuis
TGGGGGAATCCTGGTTAGTTTCTTTTCCTCCGCTTACTAATATGCTTAAATTCGGCGGGGAGTCCCACCTGATCTGAGGTCGAAACGGTTTGTTCGTCGTTCGCACGATCGTGAGGTCCCGGGCGGGAACACTCGTTCGACGAAAGGCGATGCCGACTCGACTCGCAAAAGTCCGACGACGACCGCTGCCAGTGTGTCACGAGGGCGAAATCCGTCGCAGTGTCCGTTCCCACACCTGTTATCCGCAATTGAAACGACCGTCCGACGTAGCGACCAGTGATGGAGCGCAAGGAACGTCGTCGTGGGACCGTTAGCGAACGACATGGGCACGTACGGAGCGATGGGACGCCTCGTATTGCCGGCAAGCGGCCGGGGACGCGAGCCTATAGGTCGCCGGCAAGTATCTCGGGAGCCGCGAGCGGGAGCCCGCTGCGACACCCGTCTCCGATCTCAGAGAGATCAACGTTCGGAAAACGACAACGAGTCGCGTATCCTTCTTGTGAAACGACCCTCAGACAGGCGTGGCCCTTGGATGGAATCCCAGGGCCGCAATGTGCGTTCAAATTGTCGATGTTCATGTGTCCTGCAGTTCACACGACGACGCGCAGTTTGCTGCGTCTTTCATCGACCCACGAGCCAAGTGATCCGCCGCTCAGGGTAATCATGTTTTGTTTTTTCCAATCTCTCCCTCTCCTAGCGGAGAGGGAGCGTGAGGAAATCGCTCGCGACCCTCGCGGGCCGAGAGCGTCGTCTTGGCGATTTGTAAAGCCCGGCCAAGGGCTGAGGATCTATGGGGTTGGTTTTTTCGGAAGGGAGACTGCCGGGGTCCCACCTTGGAGGCGGGGCGGCGCGCTCGACCTTCACAGAACCGTCACGCAGTCCGGTTCGAGTTTACTCTTTGTTGTGATCCGCAAAAATTTTGTGTCATAGAGATCGGTACGAATCTTTGAATCTTTGATGATCCTCCCGCAGGTTCACCTACGGGAACCTTGTTACGACTTTTACTTCCTCTAAATGATCAAGTTTGGTCATCTTCCCAACGTTCATCACGACAATTCATCACGGCCGCGATTACCGCCAGTCCGAAGACCTCACTAAATCATTCAATCGGTAGTAGCGACGGGCGGTGTGTACAAAGGGCAGGGACGTAATCAACGCGAGCTTATGACTCGCGCTTACTGGGAGTTCCTCGTTCATGGGGAAGAATTGCAAGCCCCAATTCCTAGCACGCAGGAGGTTCAGCGGATTACCCGGACCTTTCGGCCTGGGAGTCACACGCTGATTCCTTCAGTGTAGCGCGCGTGCGGCCCAGGACATCTAAGGGCATCACAGACCTGTTATCGCTCAATCTCGTGCGGCTATAAGCCGCCTGTCCCCTTAAGAAGAATGAGTGTCGCCGGTGGCGAGGACACCGGTAGCGCCTAGTTAATAGGCTAGAGTCTCGTTCGTTATCGGAATTAACCAGACAAATCGATCCACCAACTAAGAACGGCCATGCACCACTACCCACTGAATCAAGAAAGAGCTATCAATCTGTCAATCCTTCCAATGTCCTGGCCTGGTGAGGTTTCCCGTGTTGAGTCAAATTAAGCCGCAGGCTCCAGTCCTGGTGGTGCCTTTCCGTCAATTCCTTTAAGTTTCAGCTTTGCAACCATACTTCCCCCGGAACCCAAAAGCTTTGGTTTCCCGGGAAGAAGCTCCCCGCCGAGTCATCGGAGGAACATCGGCGGATCGCTGGCTGGCATCGTTTATGGTTAGAACTAGGGCGGTATCTGATCGCCTTCGAACCTCTAACTTTCGTTCTTGATCAATCAAGACATACTTGGCAAATGCTTTCGCTCTTGTGCGTCTTGCGACGATCCAAGAATTTCACCTCTAACGTCGCAATACGAATGCCCCCGCCTGTCTGTATTGATCATTACCTCGTGTTCCTAAGAACCAACAGAATAGAACCGAGGTCCTGTTTCATTATTCCATGCACCACTATTCAGGCAGAGATTTCAGCCTGCTTTGAGCACTCTAATTTGTTCAAAGTAAACGTGTCGGCCTACCTCGACACTCGGTGAAGAGCACCTAGGTAGGATGAAGTAGGCGAACGGGTTGGACCCCCGGCCGCCGGGTAGCGGGACGGACCCGAAACTCGGCACCTGACGAGGCTCCCGCTCGCCACCGACAGGACATGCCACGGCATGCCAGTTACACCGACAGGCGGCGAACCGACAGCGTAGCACGCAGAACCAACTACGAGCTTTTTAACCGCAACAACTTTAATATACGCTTTTGGAGCTGGAGTTACCGCGGCTGCTGGCACCAGACTTGCCCTCCAATGGATCTTCGATAAAGGATTTAAAGTGTTCTCATTCCGATTACGGGGCCTCAAAAGAGTCCCGTATCGTTATTTTTTGTCACTACCTCCCCGTGCCGGGAGTGGGTAATTTGCGTGCCTGCTGCCTTCCTTGGATGTGGTAGCCGTTTCTCAGGCTCCCTCTCCGGAATCGAACCCTGATTCCCCGTTACCCGTTACAACCATGGTAGACATAGAGTCTACCATCGACAGTTGATAAGTCAGGCATTTGAAAGATGAGTCGCCGGTGCTGGGACCATGCGATCTGATGTGTTACCTAGAGTCACCAAGGCTACGCCCGGACGAACCGGGCGATTGGTCTTGATCTAATAAAAGCGTCCTTCCCAGTCAGACTGGTCGGGACTTGGTTGCATGTATTAGCTCTAGAATTACCACAGTTATCCAAAGACAGTCAAGTATACTCAAGTGAATCATGACTGGTTTACTGAGCCTTTTGCGGTTTCACTTTAAAACAGTTCGTACTGAGACTTGCATGGCTTAAGCTTTGAGACAAGCATATGACTACTGGCAGGATCAACCAGAGTGTGGCGTCGATTGTATAGCCAACTTACCGTTGGCCTCGTCTAGGGACCTAACTCGCCCCGCCTGTTTGGGTTGTCGCATGCCCCCGCCTGACCGCGCCTATTCGACGGCCAGGGCCTTTCCGCACGCGACGGGGACATGTATGCGACACCCTCACAGGGGTGGCGGTCGGAAACCTCGTCGAGGCCCGAGGTGGTTGTGCCGACGTCGCACGCGGCCCGGATGGTGCCGGGCGCACGAGCGCGAAGCGCATTCCCGATGATATAACCTGTAAGGTTTTTTTTTATATATTTCATTCCAACTCACCAATAACGACCCGGGCTCGGCCGAGGCCACGCAAGTGGCCTCGGCACCGCCGCAAGGCCCGCCCGCTGTTCTTCCAAATGGTACCGGTCCGCAGGCGGGCGCCGCACACGCGCAGGTGCGGGGCGCCCCCTGATGAACGTCGCACGTCTGCCGCTGCCGTGTTTCCACTGGAGCGCGGACCTCCCGTGCTGAGGCCCGTGGGAGTGCGAGCCGCCTCAGCGGCTCAGTATTGCGCGGCCGGCCGTCGGGGGACCGCCGGCGCGCTCCCGTTCGGGATCAGTTCGACTGCCGAGTGGCCTTCTCTACAACTAGCCCGTCGCGGCGGACTCCGCGTCCGCCCTGAGACTTGTTGTTGCGAGCTGCCCGCCGAACGTCGCCGTTCAATGCGGGGCGTCTGTGTACAACTTGCCGCCTTTGACCAGCTCTCCAACGCTCACCGAAGTGCTCGTATAAGAGAGGTCGCGACGCTGCTGCGATAAAGAGCAATGGGAGCCGTGCACTGATCGGTGAAGTCGCGAACTAGATCGTACGCCTCCAACCACAGGCGTTTGGGGACTTGGAAAAATTCACCATCCACTTGCGGACATCGTACGCTTTTGGCCCTATCTCCTTCAATTCAATTCAATTCAATTATAATGAAAATTCAATGATGATTATTATTTGATTAATTGTGCAGGTAAATGGGATGAGATTAAACGGTGAATTTGAAGGAAATCAAACGATGTGCTCAGTTGAGAAGATTGGTAGATAGATGCGTACCAAGGTAGGTAGGTTTCTATCAAGCAAAACGGATCATGTAGCTTTCTTGCCGGGTTGGAAAAAAAGTTTTTCTAAATCCCCATCTAAAATACGAATTCACACCGGATTTCTAGGATAATGACAACTAAATTCTGTGTTTCAGAAGTACCTGTGCGAATAGTACAGGGGAAGAATGGTTTTTGTCCACTTTTTATGAAAAATGAGATGAGAGCGGTACCTGTTGCCGATTCAGTGGAGCCAGCAAGATTTCATATCGTCACAGGAGAAAAACGGTTCCTTACGATGATGTAGCAGTCAATCATACCCAAAAAGAAGCTTTACACGACGAGTCTTACCATATCTAAACGCAAGAGATCAACTCCAAACTTGTCACAAGCCGAAAAGAGGGTCACAGGAGCTTCCCATATCTTGGGATTCATCAGACGATTTTTCTTTGATGAAAATGTTGGCTTTTGTTCTTTTCGCAAGTTCTGAAAAAGAAAAAAAAATTGTTGGCATTGTTTTTCATGACAACCAGAAATAGTAGTGGCAACAGAGTCAAGATACGATTGAGTTCCTAGTAAGGGCAGGAGATATGAATACAACCCTACAAAAGATACTCTTGAACTTCCATTGTGAGTTTGACTTCGGGTTTCAGTTTCTGTTTCTTTGTGAGTCTGATTATGAGTTAGAGTGTCATTGTGAGTTTCAGTTCGATTTCGATTATGAGTTTGAGTTTCTGTTTCATTGTGAGTTTGACTTTGAGTTTCTTTTTCTGTGTGAGTTTTGGTTTCATTGTGAGTGTGACTTCGGTTTCGATTATGAGTTCGAGTTTCTGTTTCATTGTGAGTTTGACTTCGAGTTTCAGTTTCTGTTTCTTTGTGAGTCTGAGTTTCTGTTTCATTGTGAGTTTCGGTTCGATTTCGATTATGGCTGTCGGTTTCATTGTGAGTTTGTTTATAATTTTGAGTTTCTGCTTCATTGTGAGTTTGACTTTGATTTCGATTATGAGTATGAGTTCCTGTTTCACTGTGAGTTTCAGTTTCACTGTGAGTTTCAGTTCGATTTCGATTATGAGTCTGAGTTTCTGTTTCATTGTGAGTTTGAGTTTCTGAATTCATTGTGAGTTTCAGTTTCTGTTTCTTTGTGAGTTTGATTATGAGTTTGAGCGTCTGTTTCATTGTGAGTTTCAGTTCGATTTTGAGTTTGAGTTTCTGTTTCACTGTGAGTTTCAGTTCGATTATGAGTTTGAGTTTCTGTTTCATTGTGGGTTTGACTTAGAGATTGACTATAAGTTTGAGTTTGTGTCTCATTGTGAGTTAGACTTTGATTTCAATTATAAGTTTGGTGACTGTTTCATTATGCGTTTGACACTTGACAGTTTGATAATGAAAAAAATATCATGTTCATAGTACCTACTTATGTGAAGGAATTCCAGGAAATTTCGGTGGGGCCATGGCCAACTATAATAAGAAACATGGGGAAATTCGCCGGTAGATTCAATAAAACAGCGAACAACTGAAAATAACTAGTAAAGCTTTTTGTGGATACAGTACTTTTTGGTTTGAAACGAACATCGCGAAGATTGTCTCATACTAATGCTACTAATACTAATACTAATACTAATGCTAGCAAGTACTACTGGTAAGAGTGATTTTATCTTGGAAAAGGGTTCATTTTTGCGTAAAGATCGACCCCGAAACCCCCAGGAAAGTCTCATCTCGATTTCGAAAAAATGGCGTTCAGCACCTTTTGGAATTAGGCTCCACAAATATGGAAGTATTCCACTGGTTTTCGATTCGAAACAACGGTTCAAATTGTTGAAAAGTCAAATAACTATTCTTAACAGTCAAAACCACCATTTGGCGTACGATCCTTGCTCCTACTCCCACGGTCCATGCACGGCACCATACACCATTTGGGGAAAGTGCCAGAGAAGCCGCTGCGCCATGGAGCCTGAGGGCCCGGCCGGGTTCCGACTGGCTCGCGGAAGGAACTGCGGACCGGAGAAGCGGCCGAATCTGCTTGAACAGGTGACAGGCTGAGTGGCCTGACAGGGCCCAAGTGGCCCTAGCCAGCTGTAACTACTGACTGCTAGCTAGCGGAGAGATACAATCTAGCAGAGATACCTTTATTTATTTGTTAAATACAAGAAAAACAAATTGCGAGCTGCCCGAAAGTACGGGTTGCAATACGATTGTTGAAACCGGCTCGGGAGGACCCTAACCCATACTGCACTGTACATTTATGTATGGGTGTGATGTATGGGTGTGATTTATGGAGACGCTTTTGGAAGCCAGTCGGACATCGTACGCTTTTCAAAGCCAGTCGGACATCGTACGCCTTCAAGAGCCAGTCGGACATCGTACGCTTTTCAGTGCCGGTCGGACATCGTACGCTTTTGAAAGCCAGTCGGACATCGTACGCTTTTCAGTGCCGGCCGGACATCGTACGCTTTTCAGTGCCGGTCGGACATCGTACGCTTTTGAAAGCCAGTCGGACATCGTACGCTTTTCAGTGCCGGTCGGACATCGTACGCTTTTGAAAGCCAGTCGGACATCGTACGCTTTTCAGTGCCGGCCGGACATCGTACGCTTTTCAGTGCCGGTCGGAC
Source organism: Nesidiocoris tenuis (assembly GCA_036186465.1). Lineage (NCBI taxonomy): Eukaryota > Metazoa > Arthropoda > Insecta > Hemiptera > Miridae > Nesidiocoris > Nesidiocoris tenuis. The sequence goes on from AP028909.1 coordinate 3,322,024, forward strand.
ATCGTACGCTTTTAAAAGCCATTCGGACATCGTACGCTTTTAAAAGCCATTCGGACATCGTACGCTTTTAAAAGCCAGTCGGACATCGTACGCTTTTCAGTGCCGGTCGGACATCGTACGCTTTTCAGTGCCGGTCGGACATCGTACGCTTTTCGAAGTCAGTTGGACATCGTACGCTTTTCAGTGCCGGTCGGACATCGTACGCTTTTGAAAGCCAGTCGGACATCGTACGCTTTTCAGTGCCGGCCGGACATCGTACGCTTTTCAGTGCCGGTCGGACATCGTACGCTTTTAAAAGCCATTCGGACATCGTACGCTTTTCAAAGCCAGTCGGACATCGTACGCTTTTGAAAGCCAGTCGGACATCGTACGCTTTTCAGTGCCGGCCGGACATCGTACGCTTTTCAGTGCCGGTCGGACATCGTACGCTTTTGAAAGCCAGTCGGACATCGTACGCTTTTCAGTGCCGGTCGGACATCGTACGCTTTTAAAAGCCATTCGGACATCGTACGCTTTTAAAAGTCAGTCGGACATCGTACGCTTTTCAGTGCCGGTCGGACATCGTACGCTTTTCAGTGCCGGTCGGACATCGTACGCTTTTCGAAGTCAGTTGGACATCGTACGCTTTTCGAAGTCGGTTGGACATCGTACACTTTTCAGTGCCGGTCGGACATCGTACGCTTCGGTGACTTGCGAAAATTCCGGCAGCCTAACCGAGCCCCGGCCAGCCCTAACCAGCCCCAGGCGGCCCTAACCAGCCCTAGAAAGCCCTAACCAGCCCTACCGAGCCCCAGCCAGCCCTAACCAGCCCCAGCCCGCCCTAACCAGCCCTAGAGAGCCCTAACCGGCCCCAGCCAGCCCTAACCAGCCCCAGCCCGCCCTAACCAGCCCCAGCCCGCCCTAACCAGCCCCAGCCCGCCCTAACCAGCCCTAGAAAGCCCTAACCAGCCCCAGC
>AP028909.1:3332978-3337978 GCA_036186465.1 Nesidiocoris tenuis
GACGGGCGGTGTGTACAAAGGGCAGGGACGTAATCAACGCGAGCTTATGACTCGCGCTTACTGGGAGTTCCTCGTTCATGGGGAAGAATTGCAAGCCCCAATTCCTAGCACGCAGGAGGTTCAGCGGATTACCCGGACCTTTCGGCCTGGGAGTCACACGCTGATTCCTTCAGTGTAGCGCGCGTGCGGCCCAGGACATCTAAGGGCATCACAGACCTGTTATCGCTCAATCTCGTGCGGCTATAAGCCGCCTGTCCCCTTAAGAAGAATGAGTGTCGCCGGTGGCGAGGACACCGGTAGCGCCTAGTTAATAGGCTAGAGTCTCGTTCGTTATCGGAATTAACCAGACAAATCGATCCACCAACTAAGAACGGCCATGCACCACTACCCACTGAATCAAGAAAGAGCTATCAATCTGTCAATCCTTCCAATGTCCTGGCCTGGTGAGGTTTCCCGTGTTGAGTCAAATTAAGCCGCAGGCTCCAGTCCTGGTGGTGCCTTTCCGTCAATTCCTTTAAGTTTCAGCTTTGCAACCATACTTCCCCCGGAACCCAAAAGCTTTGGTTTCCCGGGAAGAAGCTCCCCGCCGAGTCATCGGAGGAACATCGGCGGATCGCTGGCTGGCATCGTTTATGGTTAGAACTAGGGCGGTATCTGATCGCCTTCGAACCTCTAACTTTCGTTCTTGATCAATCAAGACATACTTGGCAAATGCTTTCGCTCTTGTGCGTCTTGCGACGATCCAAGAATTTCACCTCTAACGTCGCAATACGAATGCCCCCGCCTGTCTGTATTGATCATTACCTCGTGTTCCTAAGAACCAACAGAATAGAACCGAGGTCCTGTTTCATTATTCCATGCACCACTATTCAGGCAGAGATTTCAGCCTGCTTTGAGCACTCTAATTTGTTCAAAGTAAACGTGTCGGCCTACCTCGACACTCGGTGAAGAGCACCTAGGTAGGATGAAGTAGGCGAACGGGTTGGACCCCCGGCCGCCGGGTAGCGGGACGGACCCGAAACTCGGCACCTGACGAGGCTCCCGCTCGCCACCGACAGGACATGCCACGGCATGCCAGTTACACCGACAGGCGGCGAACCGACAGCGTAGCACGCAGAACCAACTACGAGCTTTTTAACCGCAACAACTTTAATATACGCTTTTGGAGCTGGAGTTACCGCGGCTGCTGGCACCAGACTTGCCCTCCAATGGATCTTCGATAAAGGATTTAAAGTGTTCTCATTCCGATTACGGGGCCTCAAAAGAGTCCCGTATCGTTATTTTTTGTCACTACCTCCCCGTGCCGGGAGTGGGTAATTTGCGTGCCTGCTGCCTTCCTTGGATGTGGTAGCCGTTTCTCAGGCTCCCTCTCCGGAATCGAACCCTGATTCCCCGTTACCCGTTACAACCATGGTAGACATAGAGTCTACCATCGACAGTTGATAAGTCAGGCATTTGAAAGATGAGTCGCCGGTGCTGGGACCATGCGATCTGATGTGTTACCTAGAGTCACCAAGGCTACGCCCGGACGAACCGGGCGATTGGTCTTGATCTAATAAAAGCGTCCTTCCCAGTCAGACTGGTCGGGACTTGGTTGCATGTATTAGCTCTAGAATTACCACAGTTATCCAAAGACAGTCAAGTATACTCAAGTGAATCATGACTGGTTTACTGAGCCTTTTGCGGTTTCACTTTAAAACAGTTCGTACTGAGACTTGCATGGCTTAAGCTTTGAGACAAGCATATGACTACTGGCAGGATCAACCAGAGTGTGGCGTCGATTGTATAGCCAACTTACCGTTGGCCTCGTCTAGGGACCTAACTCGCCCCGCCTGTTTGGGTTGTCGCATGCCCCCGCCTGACCGCGCCTATTCGACGGCCAGGGCCTTTCCGCACGCGACGGGGACATGTATGCGACACCCTCACAGGGGTGGCGGTCGGAAACCTCGTCGAGGCCCGAGGTGGTTGTGCCGACGTCGCACGCGGCCCGGATGGTGCCGGGCGCACGAGCGCGAAGCGCATTCCCGATGATATAACCTGTAAGGTTTTTTTTTTTTCATTCCAACTCACCAATAACGACCCGGGCTCGGCCGAGGCCACGCAAGTGGCCTCGGCACCGCCGCAAGGCCCGCCCGCTGTTCTTCCAAATGGTACCGGTCCGCAGGCGGGCGCCGCACACGCGCAGGTGCGGGGCGCCCCCTGATGAACGTCGCACGTCTGCCGCTGCCGTGTTTCCACTGGAGCGCGGACCTCCCGTGCTGAGGCCCGTGGGAGTGCGAGCCGCCTCAGCGGCTCAGTATTGCGCGGCCGGCCGTCGGGGGACCGCCGGCGCGCTCCCGTTCGGGATCAGTTCGACTGCCGAGTGGCCTTCTCTACAACTAGCCCGTCGCGGCGGACTCCGCGTCCGCCCTGAGACTTGTTGTTGCGAGCTGCCCGCCGAACGTCGCCGTTCAATGCGGGGCGTCTGTGTACAACTTGCCGCCTTTGACCAGCTCTCCAACGCTCACCGAAGTGCTCGTATAAGAGAGGTCGCGACGCTGCTGCGATAAAGAGCAATGGGAGCCGTGCACTGATCGGTGAAGTCGCGAACTAGATCGTACGCCTCCAACCACAGGCGTTTGGGGACTTGGAAAAATTCACCATCCACTTGCGGACATCGTACGCTTTTGGCCCTATCTCCTTCAATTCAATTCAATTCAATTATAATGAAAATTCAATGATGATTATTATTTGATTAATTGTGCAGGTAAATGGGATGAGATTAAACGGTGAATTTGAAGGAAATCAAACGATGTGCTCAGTTGAGAAGATTGGTAGATAGATGCGTACCAAGGTAGGTAGGTTTCTTTCAAGCAAAACGGATCATGTAGCTTTCTTGCCGGGTTGGAAAAAAAGTTTTTCTAAATCCCCATCTAAAATACGAATTCACACCGGATTTCTAGGATAATGACAACTAAATTCTGTGTTTAAGAAGTACCTGTGCGAATAGTACAGGGGAAGAATGGTTTTTGTCCACTTTTTATGAAAAATGAGATGAGAGCGGTACCTGTTGCCGATTCAGTGGAGCCAGCAAGATTTCATATCGTCACAGGAGAAAAACGGTTCCTTACGATGATGTAGCAGTCAATCATACCCAAAAAGAAGCTTTACACGACGAGTCTTACCATATCTAAACGCAAGAGATCAACTCCAAACTTGTCACAAGCCGAAAAGAGGGTCACAGGAGCTTCCCATATCTTGGGATTCATCAGACGATTTTTCTTTGATGAAAATGTTGGCTTTTGTTCTTTTCGCAAGTTCTGAAAAAGAAAAAAAAATTGTTGGCATTGTTTTTCATGACAACCAGAAATAGTAGTGGCAACAGAGTCAAGATACGATTGAGTTCCTAGTAAGGGCAGGAGATATGAATACAACCCTACAAAAGATACTCTTAAACTTCCATTGTGAGTTTGACTTCGGGTTTCAGTTTCTGTTTCTTTGTGAGTCTGATTATGAGTTAGAGTGTCATTGTGAGTTTCAGTTCGATTTCGATTATGAGTTTGAGTTTCTGTTTCATTGTGAGTTTGACTTTGAGTTTCTTTTTCTGTGTGAGTTTTGGTTTCATTGAGAGTGTGACTTCGGTTTCGATTATGAGTTCGAGTTTCTGTTTCATTGTGAGTTCGACTTCGAGTTTCAGTTTCTGTTTCTTTGCGAGTCTGAGTTTCTGTTTCATTGTGAGTTTCGGTTCGATTTCGATTATGGCTGTCGGTTTCATTGTGAGTTTGTTTATAATTTTGAGTTTCTGCTTCATTGTGAGTTTGACTTTGATTTCGATTATGAGTATGAGTTCCTGTTTCACTGTGAGTTTCAGTTTCACTGTGAGTTTCAGTTCGATTTCGATTATGAGTCTGAGTTTCTGTTTCATTGTGAGTTTGAGTTTCTGAATTCATTGTGAGTTTCAGTTTCTGTTTCTTTGTGAGTTTGATTATGAGTTTGAGCGTCTGTTTCATTGTGAGTTTCAGTTCGATTTTGAGTTTGAGTTTCTGTTTCACTGTGAGTTTCAGTTCGATTATGAGTTTGAGTTTCTGTTTCATTGTGGGTTTGACTTAGAGATTGACTATAAGTTTGAGTTTGTGTCTCATTGTGAGTTAGACTTTGATTTCAATTATAAGTTTGGTGACTGTTTCATTATGCGTTTGACACTTGACAGTTTGATAATGAAAAAAATATCATGTTCATAGTACCTACTTATGTGAAGGAATTCCAGGAAATTTCGGTGGGGCCATGGCCAACTATAATAAGAAACATGGGGAAATTCGCCGGTAGATTCAATAAAACAGCGAACAACTGAAAATAACTAGTAAAGCTTTTTGTGGATACAGTACTTTTTGGTTTGAAACGAACATCGCGAAGATTGTCTCATACTAATGCTACTAATACTAATACTAATACTAATGCTAGCAAGTACTACTGGTAAGAGTGATTTTATCTCGGAAAAGGGTTCATTTTTGCGTAAAGATCGACCCCGAAACCCCCAGGAAAGTCTCATCTCGATTTCGAAAAAATGGCGTTCAGCACCTTTTGGAATTAGGCTCCACAAATATGGAAGTATTCCACTGGTTTTCGATTCGAAACAACGGTTCAAATTGTTGAAAAGTCAAATAACTATTCTTAACAGTCAAAACCACCATTTGGCGTACGATCCTTGCTCCTACTCCCACGGTCCATGCACGGCACCATACACCATTTGGGGAAAGTGCCAGAGAAGCCGCTGCGCCATGGAGCCTGAGGGCCCGGCCGGGTTCCGACTGGCTCGCGGAAGGAACTGCGGACCGGAGAAGCGGCCGAATCTGCTTGAACAGGTGACAGGCTGAGTGGCCTGACAGGGCCCAAGTGGCCCTAGCCAGCTGTAACTACTGACTGCTAGCTAGCGGAGAGATACAATCTAGCAGAGATACCTTTATTTATTTGTTAAATACAAGAAAAACAAATTGCGAGCTGCCCGAAAGTACGGGTTGCAA
>AP028909.1:3345478-3350478 GCA_036186465.1 Nesidiocoris tenuis
TCTTCCCAACGTTCATCACGACAATTCATCACGGCCGCGATTACCGCCAGTCCGAAGACCTCACTAAATCATTCAATCGGTAGTAGCGACGGGCGGTGTGTACAAAGGGCAGGGACGTAATCAACGCGAGCTTATGACTCGCGCTTACTGGGAGTTCCTCGTTCATGGGGAAGAATTGCAAGCCCCAATTCCTAGCACGCAGGAGGTTCAGCGGATTACCCGGACCTTTCGGCCTGGGAGTCACACGCTGATTCCTTCAGTGTAGCGCGCGTGCGGCCCAGGACATCTAAGGGCATCACAGACCTGTTATCGCTCAATCTCGTGCGGCTATAAGCCGCCTGTCCCCTTAAGAAGAATGAGTGTCGCCGGTGGCGAGGACACCGGTAGCGCCTAGTTAATAGGCTAGAGTCTCGTTCGTTATCGGAATTAACCAGACAAATCGATCCACCAACTAAGAACGGCCATGCACCACTACCCACTGAATCAAGAAAGAGCTATCAATCTGTCAATCCTTCCAATGTCCTGGCCTGGTGAGGTTTCCCGTGTTGAGTCAAATTAAGCCGCAGGCTCCAGTCCTGGTGGTGCCTTTCCGTCAATTCCTTTAAGTTTCAGCTTTGCAACCATACTTCCCCCGGAACCCAAAAGCTTTGGTTTCCCGGGAAGAAGCTCCCCGCCGAGTCATCGGAGGAACATCGGCGGATCGCTGGCTGGCATCGTTTATGGTTAGAACTAGGGCGGTATCTGATCGCCTTCGAACCTCTAACTTTCGTTCTTGATCAATCAAGACATACTTGGCAAATGCTTTCGCTCTTGTGCGTCTTGCGACGATCCAAGAATTTCACCTCTAACGTCGCAATACGAATGCCCCCGCCTGTCTGTATTGATCATTACCTCGTGTTCCTAAGAACCAACAGAATAGAACCGAGGTCCTGTTTCATTATTCCATGCACCACTATTCAGGCAGAGATTTCAGCCTGCTTTGAGCACTCTAATTTGTTCAAAGTAAACGTGTCGGCCTACCTCGACACTCGGTGAAGAGCACCTAGGTAGGATGAAGTAGGCGAACGGGTTGGACCCCCGGCCGCCGGGTAGCGGGACGGACCCGAAACTCGGCACCTGACGAGGCTCCCGCTCGCCACCGACAGGACATGCCACGGCATGCCAGTTACACCGACAGGCGGCGAACCGACAGCGTAGCACGCAGAACCAACTACGAGCTTTTTAACCGCAACAACTTTAATATACGCTTTTGGAGCTGGAGTTACCGCGGCTGCTGGCACCAGACTTGCCCTCCAATGGATCTTCGATAAAGGATTTAAAGTGTTCTCATTCCGATTACGGGGCCTCAAAAGAGTCCCGTATCGTTATTTTTTGTCACTACCTCCCCGTGCCGGGAGTGGGTAATTTGCGTGCCTGCTGCCTTCCTTGGATGTGGTAGCCGTTTCTCAGGCTCCCTCTCCGGAATCGAACCCTGATTCCCCGTTACCCGTTACAACCATGGTAGACATAGAGTCTACCATCGACAGTTGATAAGTCAGGCATTTGAAAGATGAGTCGCCGGTGCTGGGACCATGCGATCTGATGTGTTACCTAGAGTCACCAAGGCTACGCCCGGACGAACCGGGCGATTGGTCTTGATCTAATAAAAGCGTCCTTCCCAGTCAGACTGGTCGGGACTTGGTTGCATGTATTAGCTCTAGAATTACCACAGTTATCCAAAGACAGTCAAGTATACTCAAGTGAATCATGACTGGTTTACTGAGCCTTTTGCGGTTTCACTTTAAAACAGTTCGTACTGAGACTTGCATGGCTTAAGCTTTGAGACAAGCATATGACTACTGGCAGGATCAACCAGAGTGTGGCGTCGATTGTATAGCCAACTTACCGTTGGCCTCGTCTAGGGACCTAACTCGCCCCGCCTGTTTGGGTTGTCGCATGCCCCCGCCTGACCGCGCCTATTCGACGGCCAGGGCCTTTCCGCACGCGACGGGGACATGTATGCGACACCCTCACAGGGGTGGCGGTCGGAAACCTCGTCGAGGCCCGAGGTGGTTGTGCCGACGTCGCACGCGGCCCGGATGGTGCCGGGCGCACGAGCGCGAAGCGCATTCCCGATGATATAACCTGTACGGGTGTTTTTTTTTTTTTTCATTCCAACTCACCAATAACGACCCGGGCTCGGCCGAGGCCACGCAAGTGGCCTCGGCACCGCCGCAAGGCCCGCCCGCTGTTCTTCCAAATGGTACCGGTCCGCAGGCGGGCGCCGCACACGCGCAGGTGCGGGGCGCCCCCTGATGAACGTCGCACGTCTGCCGCTGCCGTGTTTCCACTGGAGCGCGGACCTCCCGTGCTGAGGCCCGTGGGAGTGCGAGCCGCCTCAGCGGCTCAGTATTGCGCGGCCGGCCGTCGGGGGACCGCCGGCGCGCTCCCGTTCGGGATCAGTTCGACTGCCGAGTGGCCTTCTCTACAACTAGCCCGTCGCGGCGGACTCCGCGTCCGCCCTGAGACTTGTTGTTGCGAGCTGCCCGCCGAACGTCGCCGTTCAATGCGGGGCGTCTGTGTACAACTTGCCGCCTTTGACCAGCTCTCCAACGCTCACCGAAGTGCTCGTATAAGAGAGGTCGCGACGCTGCTGCGATAAAGAGCAATGGGAGCCGTGCACTGATCGGTGAAGTCGCGAACTAGATCGTACGCCTCCAACCACAGGCGTTTGGGGACTTGGAAAAATTCACCATCCACTTGCGGACATCGTACGCTTTTGGCCCTATCTCCTTCAATTCAATTCAATTCAATTATAATGAAAATTCAATGATGATTATTATTTGATTAATTGTGCAGGTAAATGGGATGAGATTAAACGGTGAATTTGAAGGAAATCAAACGATGTGCTCAGTTGAGAAGATTGGTAGATAGATGCGTACCAAGGTAGGTAGGTTTCTATCAAGCAAAACGGATCATGTAGCTTTCTTGCCGGGTTGGAAAAAAAGTTTTTCTAAATCCCCATCTAAAATACGAATTCACACCGGATTTCTAGGATAATGACAACTAAATTCTGTGTTTCAGAAGTACCTGTGCGAATAGTACAGGGGAAGAATGGTTTTTGTCCACTTTTTATGAAAAATGAGATGAGAGCGGTACCTGTTGCCGATTCAGTGGAGCCAGCAAGATTTCATATCGTCACAGGAGAAAAACGGTTCCTTACGATGATGTAGCAGTCAATCATACCCAAAAAGAAGCTTTACACGACGAGTCTTACCATATCTAAACGCAAGAGATCAACTCCAAACTTGTCACAAGCCGAAAAGAGGGTCACAGGAGCTTCCCATATCTTGGGATTCATCAGACGATTTTTCTTTGATGAAAATGTTGGCTTTTGTTCTTTTCGCAAGTTCTGAAAAAGAAAAAAAAATTGTTGGCATTGTTTTTCATGACAACCAGAAATAGTAGTGGCAACAGAGTCAAGATACGATTGAGTTCCTAGTAAGGGCAGGAGATATGAATACAACCCTACAAAAGATACTCTTGAACTTCCATTGTGAGTTTGACTTCGGGTTTCAGTTTCTGTTTCTTTGTGAGTCTGATTATGAGTTAGAGTGTCATTGTGAGTTTCAGTTCGATTTCGATTATGAGTTTGAGTTTCTGTTTCATTGTGAGTTTGACTTTGAGTTTCTTTTTCTGTGTGAGTTTTGGTTTCATTGTGAGTGTGACTTCGGTTTCGATTATGAGTTCGAGTTTCTGTTTCATTGTGAGTTTGACTTCGAGTTTCAGTTTCTGTTTCTTTGTGAGTCTGAGTTTCTGTTTCATTGTGAGTTTCGGTTCGATTTCGATTATGGCTGTCGGTTTCATTGTGAGTTTGTTTATAATTTTGAGTTTCTGCTTCATTGTGAGTTTGACTTTGATTTCGATTATGAGTATGAGTTCCTGTTTCACTGTGAGTTTCAGTTTCACTGTGAGTTTCAGTTCGATTTCGATTATGAGTCTGAGTTTCTGTTTCATTGTGAGTTTGAGTTTCTGAATTCATTGTGAGTTTCAGTTTCTGTTTCTTTGTGAGTTTGATTATGAGTTTGAGCGTCTGTTTCATTGTGAGTTTCAGTTCGATTTTGAGTTTGAGTTTCTGTTTCACTGTGAGTTTCAGTTCGATTATGAGTTTGAGTTTCTGTTTCATTGTGGGTTTGACTTAGAGATTGACTATAAGTTTGAGTTTGTGTCTCATTGTGAGTTAGACTTTGATTTCAATTATAAGTTTGGTGACTGTTTCATTATGCGTTTGACACTTGACAGTTTGATAATGAAAAAAATATCATGTTCATAGTACCTACTTATGTGAAGGAATTCCAGGAAATTTCGGTGGGGCCATGGCCAACTATAATAAGAAACATGGGGAAATTCGCCGGTAGATTCAATAAAACAGCGAACAACTGAAAATAACTAGTAAAGCTTTTTGTGGATACAGTACTTTTTGGTTTGAAACGAACATCGCGAAGATTGTCTCATACTAATGCTACTAATACTAATACTAATACTAATGCTAGCAAGTACTACTGGTAAGAGTGATTTTATCTTGGAAAAGGGTTCATTTTTGCGTAAAGATCGACCCCGAAACCCCCAGGAAAGTCTCATCTCGATTTCGAAAAAATGGCGTTCAGCACCTTTTGGAATTAGGCTCCACAAATATGGAAGTATTCCACTGGTTTTCGATTCGAAACAACGGTTCAAATTGTTGAAAAGTCAAATAACTATTCTTAACAGTCAAAACCACCATTTGGCGTACGATCCTTGCTCCTACTCCCACGGTCCATGCACGGCACCATACACCATTTGGGGAAAGTGCCAGAGAAGCCGCTGCGCCATGGAGCCTGAGGGCCCGGCCGGGTTCCGACTGGCTCGCGGAAGGAACTGCGGACCGGAGAAGCGGCCGAATCTGCTTGAACAGGTGACAGGCTGAGTGGCCTGACAGGGCCCAAGTGGCCCTAGCCAGCTGTAACTACTGACTGCTAGCT
>AP028909.1:3357978-3362978 GCA_036186465.1 Nesidiocoris tenuis
TAATCAACGCGAGCTTATGACTCGCGCTTACTGGGAGTTCCTCGTTCATGGGGAAGAATTGCAAGCCCCAATTCCTAGCACGCAGGAGGTTCAGCGGATTACCCGGACCTTTCGGCCTGGGAGTCACACGCTGATTCCTTCAGTGTAGCGCGCGTGCGGCCCAGGACATCTAAGGGCATCACAGACCTGTTATCGCTCAATCTCGTGCGGCTATAAGCCGCCTGTCCCCTTAAGAAGAATGAGTGTCGCCGGTGGCGAGGACACCGGTAGCGCCTAGTTAATAGGCTAGAGTCTCGTTCGTTATCGGAATTAACCAGACAAATCGATCCACCAACTAAGAACGGCCATGCACCACTACCCACTGAATCAAGAAAGAGCTATCAATCTGTCAATCCTTCCAATGTCCTGGCCTGGTGAGGTTTCCCGTGTTGAGTCAAATTAAGCCGCAGGCTCCAGTCCTGGTGGTGCCTTTCCGTCAATTCCTTTAAGTTTCAGCTTTGCAACCATACTTCCCCCGGAACCCAAAAGCTTTGGTTTCCCGGGAAGAAGCTCCCCGCCGAGTCATCGGAGGAACATCGGCGGATCGCTGGCTGGCATCGTTTATGGTTAGAACTAGGGCGGTATCTGATCGCCTTCGAACCTCTAACTTTCGTTCTTGATCAATCAAGACATACTTGGCAAATGCTTTCGCTCTTGTGCGTCTTGCGACGATCCAAGAATTTCACCTCTAACGTCGCAATACGAATGCCCCCGCCTGTCTGTATTGATCATTACCTCGTGTTCCTAAGAACCAACAGAATAGAACCGAGGTCCTGTTTCATTATTCCATGCACCACTATTCAGGCAGAGATTTCAGCCTGCTTTGAGCACTCTAATTTGTTCAAAGTAAACGTGTCGGCCTACCTCGACACTCGGTGAAGAGCACCTAGGTAGGATGAAGTAGGCGAACGGGTTGGACCCCCGGCCGCCGGGTAGCGGGACGGACCCGAAACTCGGCACCTGACGAGGCTCCCGCTCGCCACCGACAGGACATGCCACGGCATGCCAGTTACACCGACAGGCGGCGAACCGACAGCGTAGCACGCAGAACCAACTACGAGCTTTTTAACCGCAACAACTTTAATATACGCTTTTGGAGCTGGAGTTACCGCGGCTGCTGGCACCAGACTTGCCCTCCAATGGATCTTCGATAAAGGATTTAAAGTGTTCTCATTCCGATTACGGGGCCTCAAAAGAGTCCCGTATCGTTATTTTTTGTCACTACCTCCCCGTGCCGGGAGTGGGTAATTTGCGTGCCTGCTGCCTTCCTTGGATGTGGTAGCCGTTTCTCAGGCTCCCTCTCCGGAATCGAACCCTGATTCCCCGTTACCCGTTACAACCATGGTAGACATAGAGTCTACCATCGACAGTTGATAAGTCAGGCATTTGAAAGATGAGTCGCCGGTGCTGGGACCATGCGATCTGATGTGTTACCTAGAGTCACCAAGGCTACGCCCGGACGAACCGGGCGATTGGTCTTGATCTAATAAAAGCGTCCTTCCCAGTCAGACTGGTCGGGACTTGGTTGCATGTATTAGCTCTAGAATTACCACAGTTATCCAAAGACAGTCAAGTATACTCAAGTGAATCATGACTGGTTTACTGAGCCTTTTGCGGTTTCACTTTAAAACAGTTCGTACTGAGACTTGCATGGCTTAAGCTTTGAGACAAGCATATGACTACTGGCAGGATCAACCAGAGTGTGGCGTCGATTGTATAGCCAACTTACCGTTGGCCTCGTCTAGGGACCTAACTCGCCCCGCCTGTTTGGGTTGTCGCATGCCCCCGCCTGACCGCGCCTATTCGACGGCCAGGGCCTTTCCGCACGCGACGGGGACATGTATGCGACACCCTCACAGGGGTGGCGGTCGGAAACCTCGTCGAGGCCCGAGGTGGTTGTGCCGACGTCGCACGCGGCCCGGATGGTGCCGGGCGCACGAGCGCGAAGCGCATTCCCGATGATATAACCTGTAAGGTTTTTTTTTTTTTTTTTCATTCCAACTCACCAATAACGACCCGGGCTCGGCCGAGGCCACGCAAGTGGCCTCGGCACCGCCGCAAGGCCCGCCCGCTGTTCTTCCAAATGGTACCGGTCCGCAGGCGGGCGCCGCACACGCGCAGGTGCGGGGCGCCCCCTGATGAACGTCGCACGTCTGCCGCTGCCGTGTTTCCACTGGAGCGCGGACCTCCCGTGCTGAGGCCCGTGGGAGTGCGAGCCGCCTCAGCGGCTCAGTATTGCGCGGCCGGCCGTCGGGGGACCGCCGGCGCGCTCCCGTTCGGGATCAGTTCGACTGCCGAGTGGCCTTCTCTACAACTAGCCCGTCGCGGCGGACTCCGCGTCCGCCCTGAGACTTGTTGTTGCGAGCTGCCCGCCGAACGTCGCCGTTCAATGCGGGGCGTCTGTGTACAACTTGCCGCCTTTGACCAGCTCTCCAACGCTCACCGAAGTGCTCGTATAAGAGAGGTCGCGACGCTGCTGCGATAAAGAGCAATGGGAGCCGTGCACTGATCGGTGAAGTCGCGAACTAGATCGTACGCCTCCAACCACAGGCGTTTGGGGACTTGGAAAAATTCACCATCCACTTGCGGACATCGTACGCTTTTGGCCCTATCTCCTTCAATTCAATTCAATTCAATTATAATGAAAATTCAATGATGATTATTATTTGATTAATTGTGCAGGTAAATGGGATGAGATTAAACGGTGAATTTGAAGGAAATCAAACGATGTGCTCAGTTGAGAAGATTGGTAGATAGATGCGTACCAAGGTAGGTAGGTTTCTATCAAGCAAAACGGATCATGTAGCTTTCTTGCCGGGTTGGAAAAAAAAGTTTTTCTAAATCCCCATCTAAAATACGAATTCACACCGGATTTCTAGGATAATGACAACTAAATTCTGTGTTTCAGAAGTACCTGTGCGAATAGTACAGGGGAAGAATGGTTTTTGTCCACTTTTTATGAAAAATGAGATGAGAGCGGTACCTGTTGCCGATTCAGTGGAGCCAGCAAGATTTCATATCGTCACAGGAGAAAAACGGTTCCTTACGATGATGTAGCAGTCAATCATACCCAAAAAGAAGCTTTACACGACGAGTCTTACCATATCTAAACGCAAGAGATCAACTCCAAACTTGTCACAAGCCGAAAAGAGGGTCACAGGAGCTTCCCATATCTTGGGATTCATCAGACGATTTTTCTTTGATGAAAATGTTGGCTTTTGTTCTTTTCGCAAGTTCTGAAAAAGAAAAAAAAATTGTTGGCATTGTTTTTCATGACAACCAGAAATAGTAGTGGCAACAGAGTCAAGATACGATTGAGTTCCTAGTAAGGGCAGGAGATATGAATACAACCCTACAAAAGATACTCTTGAACTTCCATTGTGAGTTTGACTTCGGGTTTCAGTTTCTGTTTCTTTGTGAGTCTGATTATGAGTTAGAGTGTCATTGTGAGTTTCAGTTCGATTTCGATTATGAGTTTGAGTTTCTGTTTCATTGTGAGTTTGACTTTGAGTTTCTTTTTCTGTGTGAGTTTTGGTTTCATTGTGAGTGTGACTTCGGTTTCGATTATGAGTTCGAGTTTCTGTTTCATTGTGAGTTTGACTTCGAGTTTCAGTTTCTGTTTCTTTGTGAGTCTGAGTTTCTGTTTCATTGTGAGTTTCGGTTCGATTTCGATTATGGCTGTCGGTTTCATTGTGAGTTTGTTTATAATTTTGAGTTTCTGCTTCATTGTGAGTTTGACTTTGATTTCGATTATGAGTATGAGTTCCTGTTTCACTGTGAGTTTCAGTTTCACTGTGAGTTTCAGTTCGATTTCGATTATGAGTCTGAGTTTCTGTTTCATTGTGAGTTTGAGTTTCTGAATTCATTGTGAGTTTCAGTTTCTGTTTCTTTGTGAGTTTGATTATGAGTTTGAGCGTCTGTTTCATTGTGAGTTTCAGTTCGATTTTGAGTTTGAGTTTCTGTTTCACTGTGAGTTTCAGTTCGATTATGAGTTTGAGTTTCTGTTTCATTGTGGGTTTGACTTAGAGATTGACTATAAGTTTGAGTTTGTGTCTCATTGTGAGTTAGACTTTGATTTCAATTATAAGTTTGGTGACTGTTTCATTATGCGTTTGACACTTGACAGTTTGATAATGAAAAAAATATCATGTTCATAGTACCTACTTATGTGAAGGAATTCCAGGAAATTTCGGTGGGGCCATGGCCAACTATAATAAGAAACATGGGGAAATTCGCCGGTAGATTCAATAAAACAGCGAACAACTGAAAATAACTAGTAAAGCTTTTTGTGGATACAGTACTTTTTGGTTTGAAACGAACATCGCGAAGATTGTCTCATACTAATGCTACTAATACTAATACTAATACTAATGCTAGCAAGTACTACTGGTAAGAGTGATTTTATCTTGGAAAAGGGTTCATTTTTGCGTAAAGATCGACCCCGAAACCCCCAGGAAAGTCTCATCTCGATTTCGAAAAAATGGCGTTCAGCACCTTTTGGAATTAGGCTCCACAAATATGGAAGTATTCCACTGGTTTTCGATTCGAAACAACGGTTCAAATTGTTGAAAAGTCAAATAACTATTCTTAACAGTCAAAACCACCATTTGGCGTACGATCCTTGCTCCTACTCCCACGGTCCATGCACGGCACCATACACCATTTGGGGAAAGTGCCAGAGAAGCCGCTGCGCCATGGAGCCTGAGGGCCCGGCCGGGTTCCGACTGGCTCGCGGAAGGAACTGCGGACCGGAGAAGCGGCCGAATCTGCTTGAACAGGTGACAGGCTGAGTGGCCTGACAGGGCCCAAGTGGCCCTAGCCAGCTGTAACTACTGACTGCTAGCTAGCGGAGAGATACAATCTAGCAGAGATACCTTTATTTATTTGTTAAATACAAGAAAAACAAATTGCGAGCTGCCCGAAAGTACGGGTTGCAATACGATTGTTGAAACCGGCTCGGG
>AP028909.1:3365478-3372978 GCA_036186465.1 Nesidiocoris tenuis
ATCGATAGGCCATGCTTTCGCAGTCCCTATGCGCACTGAGCATCGGGATCAAGCCAGCATTTGCCCTTTTGCTCTACGCGAGGTTTCTGTCCTCGCTGAGCTGACCTTAGGACACCTGCGTTATTATTTGACAGATGTACCGCCCCAGTCGAACTCCCATTCTGGTAGTGTCCTTGAATCGGATCACGCTAGGGAGATTGTCGCCGGATGAGCACGCCAAGCTACACGAACATCCCGAACCGGGAGCAACCTTGCGGCCACTGCCCAAGCCCGAGCGTGCCCGCTTCGCCGACGGCCACCGGCAACCCTTTTGCGTTTGGCGCAAGAAGTCCGTCATGCCCGGGTATGAAACCCCGACTGACGCCTTCCGCTTCATCAAGTAAGTAAGGAAACTATGAAAGTAGTGGTATTTCATTGTTGACGAACGAGTCCGTCTCCCACTTATGCTACACCTCTCATGTCTCCTTACAGTACCAGACTAGAGTCAAGCTCTGCAGGGTCTTCTTTCCCCGCTGATTATTCCAAGCCCGTTCCCTTGGCTGTGGTTTCGCTGAAAAGTAGATAGGGACATTTGTGTTGTTCCCCCCGCGAAACCGCGGTTGGTTAAGGAGTACCTGGCCCTCGCGGCCTTAACCTCCCCCTATGAGGCAAGCCTCATAGGAACCAGCTCCCCTAGGGGAGCCTAGCCTTCCGAAGAAGTCCCCGTACGCAAAAAGCACTACGGGTAAAGTCGTGTGTTTCAGCTCACACTACCAACTTTGCAGGTTGGTACCCGAGTTATCGACCGGGGTCACGTAACTCACACGCCGGGGTTGCCCCCTCCCTCACGCACCTCACTAGCATTATTTCAGCCGAGAGGCCGAGGTGTGCAACCACAGCCACCACGAAACCAAACCGCTTCGATGGGCAGGCCGGCGATACTTTGCCTTATGGCGCTGTATCTGTGGCCTGGGGCATCCCATCGCCCGTGGTACCATTTTGAGTGATCTGATGGGATCACCCTTAAGGCCCGAATGGTCACGTGCCTCAGGCATTGCTGCCCTACCGTTTACGTTGATGTACATCGCCGAGGGACGAGGTTCCCTGAAAGGGTGGAGGGCCACAGGCGCCCGACCCCGAAGGAGCGGCCGCCTGTGCCCCCCCACCGGGCCGCCAGTCACATGACCAACGGCCCCTACAGCTATGCATCGAGAGAAGCCGGCCCTCGCGGCTAGAAGGTTAAGGGCAGACTCTCACGACACAGTTAAACTACCCTACGCTAACAGCCTCAGCTGTGTACAGACATCCTTAACTTACGCTTACCCTACAGGATAACATCACATCTTAACAGGTAAACATCACATCTTAACTTACGGCTTTACAACGGTCCTTCCTGTCCTAGCCACAACTTAGCTTAACACTGGTTCCCTAGGTGCACTTTACAGTCCTACTGCTATAAGAACGCCACTACCCCAAGTGTTCAGTGCTCGATACACCAACAACTCCTCCACCCGCAGAGCGATGATCGCACCTCGCACTTCCACCGCCGGCCAGGGGCCTCCTTCACAAGGAGGGAGAGCTCCCCCTATTCGGACCCTCAGAACAGACGAACCTCTAGGACAAGTGGATCCTACCAAGGGGACCCCCCACCCTGCTCGTCAACCCCTGACCAGCACCGGCTCATGGCTTACAGTACTGTGCTACCCCGCCTGCTGTACGGCTCCACCTACCCCAGATGCGTGCCAAGCAACCAGCCTTTTCAGGGCGGCCCTGGCAAAGCTCCTCAGATCGTCCATCGTCCCTGGTCTTCCTACCATGTCTCTGAGCGTCAGTCCCCTCAGTCTAAATTGTTCCCTTAGGTCATTGTACCGCGCACAGTCCACCAACACATGTCTAGCCGTTTCCGGCTCCCCGCACGAACACCTGTCCTGATCACGAAGCCCCAGGCTGTGGAGCTTTGCCAGGAATTCCCCATGACCCACGAGGAACTGCGTCACCTCAAAGTCCGGCCTAATAAACTTCTTACTCATTCGGTCCCTAACGTCAGGCAGGAACTCGTGAGTGAGCCTACCTGTGCTGGCCGCCTCCCAGTCCCTCTGCCACGCAGTCATCAGAGCGTCCTTCACTATCGCATACCTACGGACAGAGCGGTCTTCAACTTGCTCGGCCGTCAACTCTACAATCCCAGGCACACAGACCGGCACCCGGCGCTTGATCCGGTACGCCGCCCACCGCCACCACGCCTCATACCTAATAGGCAGCACTCCTGCCAGTACCGGCATGGCAACCGTCGGCGCCGTCCGGTACGCCCGATTCACCTTCAACAAAACCGTCCTCTGGGCCGAGGCCAGCTTCTTCCAGTGTCTCTCCTTCAGCCTGTGCGCCCAAAATTGCACGCCATACAGCAGGATTCCCAGAAACAGTCCTCTATACCAGGTCACGAGTCCGTTGAACTCGTACCCCCAACCCGCACCGGCCAACCTCGTCACCTTGGCCATACAGTTAATGGCCTTCGCGCTTACAGTTTCCACATGAGTATCAAGTCCCATTCCCGCACTTAGCGTCACCCCCAGGTACTTGAACTCCCGCACAGCCCTAACGCGCACTCCTTCCACGTCTACGATGGGGGGTCGGTCCGCGCTCAGGTGCCCCCTGAGGAGCATCATGACCGTCTTCTCCCGAGACACCGTCAACCTAACTTCCCCACATAGTGCTATCAGCTGAGCCACAACGTCCGTGGCAGTCCGCTCAAGCGCGGCCCTGCTGTTCTCCGTCACCAGCACGACCAGGTCATCGGCGTAGGCAATAACGTCTCTACCCGATTCACTGAGCCGTCGCAACACTCCGTCGAACAGCAGGTTCCACAGCCTCGGACCCAACACAGATCCCTGCGGGCATCCCTTCGTCACGGCTTTCGCCCTAGTGTTCATTCCCTCCCTATACATAACTCTCCTGTCCCTGAAATAGTCCACCAGGAGTCTATAGCTCCTCCTATCACAGTCCCGGTACAGTACTTCCCTTAGCACGGCTGGCCACCACACGTTGTCGAACGCGCCACGAATGTCCACGAAAACCCCCAAAACGTACTTCGACTCAGCCATGGCAACCTTCCGTTCAAGGGCGAGCAGAGCGTCTACAGTAGATCGGTTTTTGACAAACCCATACTGCGACTCCTCTCCTCGCCCCATCACATCACCCAACATGTCAACCATGTGTTTCTCCATCAGCTTCCCCGGCAGGGACAGGAGACACAGCGGTCTATACGTACTCGCGTCGGAGGGATCCCTGTCCTCGCTCTTCTTTAGAACACAGACTCTACCCTCTTTCCACCTGTTTGGGAAAACCCCCAGTTCAACACAGGCTTCAATCACCCACTTGTACCATGGTCCCAGGACCTCCCACCCCCTCTGGAGCGCTCGTACCTCTATCCTGTCTAGGCCAGGGGCCTTTCCAGGCTTGAAGCCGCGCACCAGGGCATGTAGTCGGTCCGGGCACACTGGCACTCTCTCCTCCTCGATCCCACTCTCAGGCTCCTGAGGGACTATCTGTTCATCCTCGCAGTCGGGGAACAGAGCATTCAGCAATTCACCTGCTGCCTCCTGCCAGTCCAGCGCTTCACTACCCCTCAGGGTTGAGAGGACAAACTGAGATCTGCCCCCTCTAGCAACCCTGTACACTGGCCCCCACGGCCCTTGGTCAACTCCGTCGGAGACAAACTTCCGCCAGTCACTCCGTTTAGCTTCACGGACCGCACTGCGGTATTCCGCCCGCTTAGCGCGGTGCTCTTCAGCGACCAACACTCTCTCCACACCCCTACACCGTTGGAAACGCCTACGAGCAGAAAGAGTGGCTGCCTTCAGCCTCTCCAACTCCCGAGTCCACCATCCAGCGCTTACCCTTGGGGCCCGCCGAACGGGCATAGATGCAGACGCCGCCCGGACAATCACCCTTTCCAGGTTGACCACCGCAGCCTCTACATCCCCCCGCCCAGAAAGGCGTCCCGTGGGCTCCTCAGGAAGAGCCTCTCTCAGCCGCTCCAAAAAGATGGGCCAATTGGCCTTCGCCTCATTGAACCTACCCTGCTCAGCTGGGCCCACCTCTACTCTTCCTGGTCTCCGTCCGACAATACTAAACACGATGGCATTGTGTTGGCTGCTGAGCAAGTCCTCACGGACCGCCCAGCCCACCACCCTGCCAACCGCCCCCGGAGAGCTGAGGGTGACGTCTATGTTAGAACAGCCACCTGCAGCTCCCCCAAACGTGGGAACTTGCCCAACCCTGTTCTCGACAGACAATCCCTGCGCAAAGATCAGGCGTTCAAGCTCCTCCCCACGCTCCCAGGGGCGCCTGTGCGTACCCTGCGCCCCCTGCCGGTCAAAGACATCACTGAACCACATGGTTGACCGTGCGTTGGCATCCATGCCCACCACCACGGGCTTGCCCCTAAGCGCCTGCAAAACCCGTTCCAGTTTTCCCAAGTGTACCTCTATCCGGTCACTGAACTTACAATATACACTTACCATGTAGCAGCAGTGGCCTCCTGTCCTCACCTCCACTGCCACTACACTACTGTCACTCACGTGTCCTAGCAATGTCACGACTATATCCGTCCGTCCTATCACAATAGCAGCTAACGGGCTGCTCCCGACAGCCACTACGCGCGCTGCCGTACCCAGACACTTTCCCGTTCACCACGTAGGGCTCCTGCACCAGGGCAATGTCCGCGCGGCCCCTGGCCAGAAGCTCCCGCAGTTCATCGGTCACCAGCCGCGACTTGTCCACATTGTTCTGAATTACCCGCACCATGTTTATCGCGGTCTCGGATCAACACCGCGCACATATTTCCTTACTGCGTACTCATACGCCGGGCACTGTAAGCTGCTCACCGAGTGGTTTGCAGCCTTCCCTGCCCGCACGCAGTTCGCGCATTTAGGTCCTTGCTCCCGCTCCGTACACGCGGCCGAAACATGCTCCCCAGCACAGTGAGAACACACCTCCTTCTGCTCCGGGCAGCGTACCGACAGGTGCCCAAAGGCTTGACACTTGAAGCAGCGAAGCACATCCAGGTAGTCCTCCACACGGCACCTTTCAAATCCCACGTTGACCGCTCGCGCCACATTGACCAGATGGTCCCGAACCTTGTGCGAGACCCGCACCACCCATATGCAATCCGCAAATTTCCTCGCCCCCGTCTGGAACACCGGCTCAAAGCTCTCGTTCCATTCTGCGTACGTGAAGTTCTCCCGAACGCCCGGGTTCTGCTGGTACACCGCTGCCGGCAGCTCACACTTGGCCAGCGCCCTGTCCACACGGTGCACCTTGACAAGGGGTGCCCTGCTCTTACCTGAGCCTACTCTGACGTTGAAGCCTTTCTCCGTCATTTCCTTCGCTAAGACTTCCCTCTCTGCATCACTGCGAGGAACCATCACCACTGCGTCGTGTCCCTTCCTGCAGACGTCAACACCAACTCCGAGCTTCATTACGTCCACCCTCTGTCCAATAAGTCTCCTTGTCGTTGTCGGCGAGGTCACTTTGCCGTTCTCGTCCTGTCCTTGCACCAACAGAGGCACCCTACGAGGCACAGGCTTGCGCCTCAGGGCCTCTGAGTACAAGCTCTTGATTACCCTACGGTCCACTTCTGTACCAGACTCAGAGGACACCGACGCCCTCCTTCTCTGTCTCCTCCTCTGCTTCCTCGTTGAGGCCTTGGTGAACTGGGTAGTCTCCTCCTCCGAGGATTCCTCTCCAGTCGACGTCGCCTGCGCAGTCTCAGATCCGGTCGCCTCCTCCAATTCCTTCTGAAGGGACCTGCTCACTATCTTCCGCCGACTTTGAGTCCGTTGCTGCTGTTGCTGCTGCTGCTGCTGCTGCTGCTGCTGCTGCTGCTGCTGCTGCTGCTGCACACGCTGAGTCTTTCTCTGGTGCTCTTCTGGAACTACTATCGACACCCTCTTCTTTGGCTGAGGGGGAGAGACCTCCTGCTCCCTTGCCCTCTTGCCTGGTGTGCCTATCCCTGAACATGAAGCCACAGCTTGCCCAGCCAGGCCTCCTTCCGCCTGCTGCTGGCCAAGTCTCTCCAGCCTATCCCCAAAAGCACCGAACTTTTCGCGGATTAGAGTTTCTATTTTGGCCACCCTCTGATGGTCCGCCTCCCTTCCGACCAGCCTTTTCTCCAGCTCCGTGAGTTTCGAGGTCACCTTCTCCAGAGCAGACATAAATACACCTTCCATTTTTACCATTCCCTCCATCAGCATATCAACCCTGTCAACACGCCCCTCACCAACAACCATTAATTCCTCCTCTAGGAGCTCCCCACATTTCGCCCCCGAATCAGAACCATTCTTGAGGTGGGCAGCCACCTCCTCTAGTCTAGTCTCTATCCCCGCAACCGCAGGAGTTAGTTGCTCCAGCCCCTGTGTTATTCTTCTAGAGTATACCAGCTCCTCCTCCATGTCTTCAACAAGTTTTAGGGCCGGCTCCATAACCTGTGCCTTAAGCCTCTCTATGAACCTAGAAGCCCCTTGGTATGGGCGTGCCCCGATATTATTGGTATCCTGTCCCCATTCCTCAAATTCAGTTATTACCCGTTTATATGCAGCCGCGAGGGCTGGCCCCTTGGCCCTTCTCGTTGGCGTCGACATATTCGCCATGTTCTGTCGTTCTAACCCTAACCCTAGCCTCTCGGCGTACTCCTCAGTGAGGGCCTCTGGCCACACACTGCTGCTGCTACCGCCCTCCTCCTCCGGGGCCTCCCAGTTAATCTTCCTCTGGAAGATCGCCTGGAGTTTCGCCTTCTCCTCCCTCTGTTGAAGTTCGGCGATCCTCCTTCTCGTTTCACCTGCTCCTGCCTGTCTGTCCTTACCTTTCTTTTTTCCCCAATCTAAAGGGAGCCCGACCGGTCCCTCGTTGCTCCCCCACTTACGAGCAACCTCCTTTCCCCCTTTATAGGGTACCCAGACCCCTTCTTCTCGCTGAATTGGGCTCTGGCTGAGCCCGTCGGTACTAGGCAGGGCCCTCAGCACCGACGACAGGCCACCCTTCTCACGCTTCCTAGGGTCAGAGTTACCACTTCCCCTAGCGCCAGAAATGCACTCCCTCCACCCACTCCCAGGTGAGTTTGCGCTTTCTAGCGAAGCGTTCTCGCAGTTTTGGTGATAAGATGCTAAGTCCCTCACCACCCTCTTCCTCTCCTCCTCTCTCTCCTCTTGCCGTCTATCACACTCCTTGTGATACTCCCTCACGGCCTCCCTGCTCTGCTGGAGGACAGTCTCACGACTTTGCCTCGCCTTCCAGGGATAGAGGGTCCCTGTACCTGTCTCAACTAAATACTTTGCCGATATCCCAACGGCCCCTACCAAGGCTGGAACCGCCCCTGGTGTGAGGGGGTCCACAAGTACTCTACTGGCACAGCCTTTAATAAATTTCCGGTCTGCCTCCCTGACGTCTTCTCTACAGACAGCCCGGTCGTATTCGTGGTCGTGCTGCCTTGCTAGTGAATCCGCGTAGCACGTTGGCTTTCCG